>JAJIBD010027221.1:0-17730 GCA_021461705.1 Cryptotis parvus | reverse complement strand
TTTTTTTTAACAATATTTTATTATACCACCGTGAGATACACAATTACAAAGATGTTCATAAGATCATATTTGGTTTTGGTCATACAGTGTTCCAGCACCCATCCCCTCCACCAGTGCCCATCTCCCCACCTACCAATGTCCCCAATTCCCTCCCCTCTCCCCAGCCCGCCTCCATGGCAGGTTCTTTATTTCTTTCCCTTTCTCTCTTATCTCTTCTCTTTTCCTTCCCTTCCAGATTGTGGATTACAGAACATACATTAAAGGGTTGTCATGTGTATCTTTTGCCTGTATTTAATGCTCAGTTCTAGGTTGGCATTAGTACTTTCGACAATTGTTAGCACACTGTTCCATTTTCTGTCTTACCTAGCCTCTGACTCCCACACGTTTGTGATAATTTCCACCTTTGACAAGGCCTCCTGATCCATGCTTCACCTGACCTTGGATATTGGTATCAAATAATATGTACATATATATTTATGTCATGCAAATAAATGCAGTCATTCTATATCTGTCTCTCTCCTTCTGGCTAACTTCACTCAACATGATCTCTCCATGTCCATCCATTTATAGGCAAATTTCATAACTTCATTTTTCCTAACAGCTGCATAGTATTCCATTGTGTAGATGTACCAAAGCTTCTTTATCCAGTCATCAATTCTCGGGCACTCTGGTTGTTTCCAGATTCTGGCTATTGTGAATAATGCTGCTATGAACATAAAAGTAGGGATGGTGTTTCCGCTGTGTATTTTTGGCTTCCCAGGGTATATTCCCAGGAGTGGTATGGCTGGGTCAAATGGGAGTTCAATTTCTAGTCTTTGGAGGAATGTCCATATTGTTTTCCAGAAAGGCTGTACCAGCCGGCATTCCCACCAACAATGGATGAGTGTCCCCTTTTTCCCACATCCACGCCAGCACTTGTTGTTCTTGCTCTTTTGGATATGTGCCAGTCTCTGTGGTGTAAAATGATATCTCATTGTTGTTTTGATTTGCATCTCTCTGATGATTAGTGATGATGAGCATTTTTTCATATGTTTTTTGGCCATTCGAATTTCTTCCTTGTTGAAGTTTCTGTTCATTTCTTCTCCCCATTTTTTGATGGGGTTGTTTGTTTTCTTCTTGTAAAGTTCTACCAGTGCCTGATATATCCTGGATATTAACCCCTTGTCAGATGGGTATTGGGTGAATATTCTTTCCCATTCTGTGGACTGTCCTTTGTATCTTGGTCACTGTTTCTTTTGAGGTGCAGAAGCTTTTTAGTTTCATGTAGTCCCATATGTTTATCTTTTCTTCTAGTTGCTTTGTTAGTGATGTTTCACCTTTGAAGATGCCTTTAGCTTCAATGTCGTGGAGGGTTTTTCCTATATTTTCTTCAATGTACTTTATGGATTCAAGTCTGATATTGAGATCTTTAATCCATTTTGATCTGATTTTTGTGCATGGTGTTAGACAGAGGTCCAAATTCATTTTTTTACATGTTGCTGCCCAGTTTTCCCAACACCACTTGTTGAAGAGGCTTTCCTTACTCCATTTTGGACTCTTTGCACCTTTATCAAAGATTAAATGATCATGTGTTTGAGGTTGGGTGTCAGGATACTCAATTCTATTCCATAGGTCCACAGGTCTGTTTTTATTCCAATACCATGCTGTTTTAATTACTACTGCCTTGTAGTACAATTTGAAGTTGGGAAAGGTGATGCCTCCCATCTTCTTTTTCCCAAGGATTGCTTTAGCTATCCGTGGGGGGTTTATTGTTCCATACAAATTTCAGGAGTGTTTGGTCAATTTCTTTGAAGAATGTCATGGGTATCCTTATAGGGACTGCATTGAATCTGTACAGAGCTCTAGGGAGTATTACCATTTTGACAATGTTGATTCTCCCCATCCATGAGCAGGGAATATGTTTCCATTTCCTTGTGTCCTCTTTTATCTCTTGGAGCAGTGTCTTGTAGTTTTCTTTGTACAGGTCCTTTACACACTTTGGTTAAGTTGATTCCTAGGTATTTGATTTTCTTTGGCACAATTGTGAATGGAATCGTTTCCTTAATATCCCTTTCTTCTCTTTCATTATTTGTGTATAGGAAAAGCCACCGACTTTTGGGTGTTGATTTTGTATCCTGCCACTCTACTATATGTGTCTATTGTTTCTAGGAGTTTTTTGGTAGAGAGTTTAGGGTTCTCTAGGTATAATATCATGTCATCTGCTAATAATGATAGCTTGACTTCTTCCTTGCCTATCTGGATGCCCTTAATGTCCTTTTTCTTCTCTGATTGCTATGGCAAGTACTTCCAGTACTATATTGAATAAAAGAGGTGAGAGTGGGCAACCTTGTCTTGTCCCTGATCTCAGGGGGAAGGCTTTCAGTTTTTCCCCATTGAGAATGATGCTTGTGGGCTTTTGGTAGATGGCTTTGACTATCTTTAGGAAGGTTCCTTCAATTCCCATTTTCTGGAGGGTTTTAATCATGAACGGGTGCTGGATCTTGTCAAATGCTTTCTCTGATCTATTGATAGGATCATATGGTTTTTATTTTTTTTCTTATTGATATGATGTATTATGTTGATTGACTTGGGAATGTTGAACCATCCTTGCATTCCCCGGGATGAATCCTACTTGGTCATGATGTATAATCTTCTTGATGAGTCTTTGGATTCTGTTTGCTAGTATTTTGTTGAAGATCTTAGCATCCATGTTCATCAGGGAGATTGGTCTGTAGTTTTCTTTCTTTGTGTTGTCTCTCCCTGCTTTGGGTATCAGGGTGATATGTGCCTCGTAGAAGCTGTTTGGGAGTGTTTCTGTTTCTTCTATTTCCTGGAAGAGCTTGAAAAGGACTGGCAGTAGGTCCTCCTTAAAGGTTTGGTAGAGTTCACTAGTGAATCCATCTGGACCTGGGCTTTTGTGTTTGGGCAGACTTTTAATTACTGTTTCAATTTCCTCGATGGTGATAGGCTTATTCAGGTGTTGCAGGTCTTCTTGTTTCAGCTGGGGAGGTTATAGGACTTCAGGAATTTATCCATTTCTTCTAGATTCTCATGTTTCATGGCATACAGGCTCTCAAAGTAATCTCTGATGATCTTTTGGATTTCTGTGGTTTCTGTTGTGATGTCACCATTTTTATTTCTGATTCTGTTTATTTGGGTTCTCTCTTTCCCTGTCCTTACAAGTCTTGCCAATGGTTTGTCGATCTTGTTTATTTTTTCAAAGAACCAGCTCTTGGTTTCATTAATCTTTTGGATTGTTTTTTTGGGTTTCCAACTCATTGATTTCCTCTCTAAGTTTTATTATTTCCTTCTTTCTGCCTGGGTTGGGCTCCTTTTGTTGGTCTTTTTCTAATGTCTTCAGCTGTGTAGTCAGGTTATTTATGTGGGCCCTTTCTTCTTTCCTGATGAATGCTTGCAGAGCTATAAACTTTCCTCTTAACATGGCTTTTGCTGTGTCCCACAAGCTTCTTATAGTTGGTGTCTTCATTTTCATTTGTTTCCAGGAATCTTTGGATTTCCTGTTTGATTTCTTCTATGACCCATTGGTTGTTCAGCAGTGAGCTGTTCAGTTTCCAGGTGTTTGGTTTGACTCCCTGTTTCTGTGTATGGTTAACTTCCATTTTCAGTGCATCATGGTCTGAAAAGATAGTTGACACAATTTCTATCTTTTTTATTTTATTGAGGTATGCTTTGTGGCTCAGCATGTGGTCTATCTTGGAGAATGTTCCATGTGCACTGGAGAAAAATGTATATTCTGCTTTTTTTGGCATGAAAAGCCCTGTATATATCCACTAGCTCTCTTTCTTCCATTTCTTCCTTCAGGGCCAATATTTCCTTGGTGAGTTTCAGTCTTGTTGATCTATCCATAGTTGATAGGGCAGTGTTGAAGTCTCCAACTATTTTTGTGCTACTGTTAATGTCTTCTTTGAGGTCTATTAGCAGTTGTTTTATTTGCTGGCCCCTCATTTGGTGCATATATGTTTAGTAGTGTAATTTCTTCCTGGTATACATACCCTTAATTAATAAGAAATGGCCTTCATTGTCCCTTCTAACCTTTTTCAGCCTGAAGTCTATATTATCCGATACTAGTATGGCCACACCAGCCTTTTTGGAGGAGTTGTTTGCATGGAGAATGGTCTTCCAATCTTTGACTTTGAGTCTGTGTTTGCTCTGATTATTCAGATGTGTTTCTTGTAGACAGCAGAATGTTGGGTTCAATTTTTTAATCCATTTTGCCACTCTGTGTCTCTTAATTGGTGCATTTAGACCATTGACATTGAGAGAGATTATTGTCATCAGATTTTGTGCCATCTTTCTGTTTACACTTGTTCTTTTGGGTTTTGTGATATTTTACAGTAGACCCTTCAGTCCTTCTTTTAAAGTTGGTTTTGAGTCCATGAAGTTCCTGAGTTGTTGCTTATCCATGAAGTTGTGTATCTTTCCTTCCTATCTGAATGTGAGTCTAGCTGGGTAAAGAATTCTTGGTGAGGCCTGCAATTCATTGAGCCTTTTCACAATATCCCACCATTGTTTTTGGGCTCGGAGTGTTTCATCAGAGAAGTCTGCTGTAAATCTTAGGGATGTTCCTTTGTATGTGAGTTCCTTCTTTGATCTTGCTGCTTTCAGTATTCTATCTCTATCTATAGTTTTTGTCATTTTAATTAAGATGTGTCTTGGAGTATTCTTGTTGGGGGTTTCTTTTAGCTGGTATCCTACGGGCCTCCTGGATCTTGGAGGCAAGCATTCTTTAGTTCTTGGAAATTCTCAGCAATGATGGCTTTGACAGTTCCTTCTTCATCAGGGTTTTCTTCTTGTCCTTCTGGGGCCCCAATGATCCGTATGTTATTCCTTCTGGCTTCTTCCTGATTATCTCTTGTTGTCTGTTCATTAATTGTGAGTCATTTTTCCATCTTCTGCTGTTGTGTAGAGAATCTTTGGAACTCGTCTTCGAGATCACTGCTTCTTTCTTCAGTAGCTATTACTCTGCTATGGAGGCCTTCCAGTGTTTTTTTTTCATTTCACTTACCTCATTTTTAATATCTGTCATTTCCATTTGTATTTTGGTCTGCATTTTCCTCATTTCTTCTCTCTCATGTCCTCTTGTATTTTACTGATTTTGCATTCCATTGCTTCTTTGAGTTCCTTATGCATCCTTACCAATTCTTTCCGAAATTCCTTATCAGAGAGGTTATACAGGTCATCATTATTCTTGGCTCATCTGGACTAGTGACTTCACTCACTGAGTTTGGTGGAATTTTGCTTTGTTAACCATTATGACTATTGTAGATTGCAAAATATGAGTTGACTAGATAGTACAGTTTGTAGGTGTCTGGGGTGTTTGCAGAGTTTGGGTGGGTGGCCAGGAGTGTAGGGACAAAAGCTCACTGCTACCTCATGCAAGATAGATAGTAGGTAGATGGTATATCCGTGCGGTTTTGAGTTTTGGGATGTGGGTGGCTTGTTCTGGCCTGTTCCCTGGGGCTGATTAGTTCCACAGAGATGCCAGGATCACACACACACCTGTGGGAGAGATGGGGAGTCATTCCCCCAGAAGCACAGGGCAGAGGGGTCCGGGGCGGATCCAAGGCTGTGTGCCTCAGTTCCACTGGTGGAAGTTCCGACTGGTTCCTTGAGGCTGATTAGTTACATGGAGATGCAAAGGATCACACACACACACACACACACACACACACACCTGTAGGAGGGATGGGGAGTCATTCCCTGGAAGCCCAAATTAGTTTTATGTTTATATCCCAAGATGCACGTTGCCATTCTATATCTGTCCTCCTCTGACTCATTTTAGTTATTATTATCCCTCTGCATTTCCATCCATTTATAAGCAAATTTCATGATTTCATTTTTCCCAACAGTTGCATAGTATTCCATTGTGTAGATGTATCGTAGTTTCTTTATCCAGCCATCTTTTCTCAGGCACTAAGATTGTTTCCAGATTCTGGCTATTGTTAGTAGTGTGGAATAAACATAGATGTGCAGATGGTATTTTGGCTCTGTGTTTTTGGATCCCCAGGGTATATTCCCAGAGATGTTATTGCTGGGTCATATGGGAGCTCAATTTCTAATTTTTAGAGGAATGTTTATATTGTTTTCCAAAAAAAGACTGGACAGCTGGAATTCCCTCCAACAAATAAGGAGAGTCTTTTTCTCCCCTCATCTGTGCCAGCACTTCTTGTTCTTGCTCTTTTGCCAGTTTCTGTAGTATGAGATCATATCTCATTGCTGTTTTGATTCGCGATCTCCCTGATGATTAGTGATAAAGAATGTCTCTTTCATATGCCTTTGGCCATCTGAGTTTCTTCTGTGAGGAATTTTCTGTTCATTTCTTATCTCTGTCTTTTTGATGGGGTTAAATTATTTTTTTTTCTTGTTAAGTTTTACCAGTGACTTGTATATCTATGAAATTAATTACTCATCAGATGGGTATTGGGTGAATAATTTTTCCCCATTCTAATGCCTGTCTCTTTGCTTTTTGTCACTGTTTCATTCGGAGGTGCATAAGTTTTTAGTTTAAACATTAACCCTGGGGGATCCAAAAACACAGAGCCAAAATACCATCTGCACATCTATGTTTATTCCACACTACTAACAATAGCCAGAATCTGGAAACAATCTTAGTGTCTGAGAAAAGATGACTGGATAAAGAAACTATGATACATCTACACAATGGAAGACTATGCAACTGTTAGGAAAAGACGAAATTATTTTGTTTATTTGTCCAATTTGTTTATATTGCTTTCACTGCTTGGTAAGTGGTGTTTCATCTTTGAAGATATCTTTAACTTCAATGTAATGGAGGGTGTTGCCTATGTTTTCTTTTCATGTATCTTATGAATTCAGGCCTGACGCTGGAAGTCGCTACACACTTAGATCTGGACTCTTGTGCATGGTATTAGATAAAGATCTGAGTTCTTTTTCACATGTAGCTGTCCCATCTACTATTGTTAAAGAAGTTTTTTTGCTCAACTTCATATTTCTTGCTCTCTTATCAAGAATCAAGTGATCGTGATATTTGCAGTTGTAAGTCAGGATACTCAGTTTTTCCCATTGGTCTGCAGTTCTGTCTTAATTCCTATAGCATGCTGTTTTGATTACTAGCACTTTGTAGTACAGTTTGAAATTGGGAAGGTGCTGCATCCCATCTTCTTTCCTCCAAGGATGACTATTCATGAAGGTTTATTGTTCCATATGAATTTCAGGGTATTAGATCAGTTTCTTTAAAAATGTCATGGGTATTGTTATAGGGACAATATTGAATCTGTATAAAGCTTTGAGAGTATTGTCATTCTGACAACGTTACTTTTCTCAGTCCATGAGCAGGGCATGAGTCTCTGTTTCCTCATATACTCTTTTATTTCTTGAAGTCACAGTTTTTATTTTTCTTGGTATAGGTCCTTTACTGTTGAGCAAGGCCATACCCTAGCTAGCTCTGGATCTTTGCTTAAGCAATTTACTGCCTTAGGTCAGGGTCCTATGCTAAAGAGATCCCTCCCTGTGCAAAAACACAAAAAGGAGCCTGGGAGCAGGTACAGATGAGAGTTTGAGTTTAGTAACTCTTGGAATCTCGTCATAATTTCTACTATGGGACCCAAGACAATATAGATTTGAAAATATTTTCTTATATCCCCCCATGGATCCTCTTTGTATCACTTGTATCACTTGTCTTACCATTGCTTGTCGATTTACTCAAGCAGGTGCCAGTAATGTCTCCATTTGTTGGGAATGAGGTCTCTTATTGTTACATATCGAATACACCATGGGTATCTTGCCAGGCTCTACCATGGCTCTGGATTTATCCCAGGGGGCCCAGAGAGAATGTCTTTAGAAAAAAATCAACCTACAGAATTTAGAGAAGTAGAGAAAAATAAGTCTAACACAGTGTCAGGAGTAGCTCTGTGCACCTCCAGGTATGACTCTGGACACTTAGCTTGTGTATGGTCAACCAACATTCAATCCTCATCACCCTGAGTTCTTCCAGGAGTGATCCTTGGTCACATGGTCATGAGTATTACCAGGTGTGACAATTGATATGATAATGACGACAGTGATCTTGAGATTCTTCATACACATGGCTCTGGAAAGATTTCTGCTTGTTGTTTTGAAGGTGACAGACAAATCCATGAGATTTTCTGTTTGATCTATCAATAATTCCAATCTTTCCCCTTGCTGAGCTACCAGATCTGTGTTTCTGGACTAGTTAATAGCATGTGGAAGCCACCCTGTCTATGAAATGGGACACATTTAGAATTTGCTCTGCAAAAATTAAAAGAGAAGTCATGCTAGTTCTTCCTAAAGGCAGGCTTGTAAGATCCTTTTGAGCAAACAGAGCAGTGAACTTGGAAATGATCCTGGAGTAGAGCAGACCTGATAAAGGTGTGATGTCTTCTTCCCAGGGCATAAAACAGAAGTTACTGACTTTTGTACTAGAACTAATGCTGCTTTTTGCAGCTTCCTTAGTAAACACAGAGGTCAACTTCAAAACCTTCTTCACATTGAAAGCAATAACTTCACCCAACTTTTCTATGTTGGAGCCCTCACTCCATTTTGCCCACTTCCTTGCTCTGATGGCAAAGAACCACACTCATAAAGCAATAACAAACAGTTTATTTAAGCTAGCTGGGGCTGAATGCTTCACTGAGACATGCAGGACCTAGTGAGAATGTTCGACCCCGGGAGAGAGAGAAAGAAGGGATTATATAGACCTTTCAAGGCCGTTACATGCATCACAGTCTGCGCAAATCCGTATATCCAATAAACTTAAAGAAAAATGTATTTCAAACATTTTATCCTAAAAAAGGTCATGCAAAACTTAAAGAAAGACAAGAGAAGTGGTTTGTCCTGTTCCAGTCATGTGCTTAATCAACCCTGAGGATGTCCTGTCCTCAGCTGTTGGTGAATCTATACTGTCCATGACCAGTACAGATATGCATGGTCAATGACTTGTTTGTCAAGACCCCAGGACTTACATATGTTGGGGCCATAGCAGGACATAACATCTGTTAGACCTGAGACCCAAATGGTGGCAGCCTTTGCCTGTAGGCAGGCGGAATCTACAATTACTTTGCAAAGGAATGAAAAGAAAGTAGTAACACTCCTTATCCAGGACAGAATATAACAAATCACTTTATCACTTGTCTTCCCTTTTTTCATTGATTTGCTCGAGTGGGCACCAGTAACATCTCCAAACGTCCTATCATATGCTAGGTGTAGCTCTAGGGTATCTGCTTGCTCAGGAACATAAAGCGCCCTCAAATCATTCCATCAGGTCATGGGGGATGAGGACTATAATTGTTCCTGGTATTTGGCATATCAGATACACGACACGGGTAGCTTGCCAGGCTCTGCTGTGCAGGTGGGATATCGCCTCTCATCTCGTGCATTTTTTAATGAACTGCACGGCCGCATTGCAGCCCCCATGAGCTGGGCTTGTGATTAGCTCTTCTGCTACATGGAGCTCAGGCAAGCTGGGGAATCCAGATGTGGAAAGTATATATAACAGAATATAACGAAACATCTTTAAAATCTCCCTGCCCAGCTTCTCCCCCTCTTGATAGGCAGGCCTCCCACTGAAATGATAGTTAAAACCCTTTCATAGGCATATTGCACAAGCTAATGGCTTGACTGTTAATAGCCTGCAGTCCTAGAAGAAAACCTTCGTTACATTCTGAATCCAATGCATTTCTTTCTAATTCCAAGGATTAAAGAAAACTGCAAAACTGACCAGGAAGTTATTAAAAATGTCCAAAGAGAAAACCTTTTCCATGCTCTTTCAGATTGATATTAAAAATAAGAAGCTTTTCCAGTGGAGGATAGTGACTTTCATCTGAGCTAATAAATTTCCTTGCTGGAGGAGAGGGAAAAGGCCTGAAATACTGTGGAGTATTCTTCCAGGCTGGAGACCCTGAATTCTGTGACTGAGTCAAATATGCTTCCATATTGACTATCCAATTATTCCATTATTCCAATGATTGGAATCATAAATTATTCCATTTCCATATTGGCTATCCACCTATGTATCTGTATTTTGCTGTATCTACTGGAGTCCTACAAAACCATGTACTGGTACTATACACTTCTTCCATTATGCCAGTTTATCTTGAAATCTGTATCTTGCTATATGTAAGCTCTCTAAAGGTCTCAAACTTGCTCTGCAAGTCTGGTTCCTAGCTGCCCCCTGATTTGGTCCATAAGCAGAGTAAAGCTGTGATGGGGGAGGGATAGGCTTGTCTCTGGTTCCATTGCCTTTCCATGTTCACAAACTGAAATTAGCAAGCTACAACAAGCTATAAGATCTAAGTCTTTTTTCTCCTGCTTCTATTTCTCTAAGTAGAAACAAAAACAGTATCTTTAAAATCTTTTCTTGCTCAGCTGGCTTCCTGCAGCTTCTCTGGTTTTGGATCTTGAGTTGGTTTCTGTAAAACTCCACAGCAGAATGCCCCTACATAGTCCACAGCAGAATGCCCCACCACAGCAGAATTCCCCCACCACAGCAGAATGCCCCACTATGCAGCACCAAATATGTTAGTGTGAAAGTGGATTTTCCTGTGCTGGTGGGTTCTTGAGAATTATATGAAATATTTGCATACTAAACATGGAAGATTGAAAGTACAGATGATTCCAGGTCCCACCCGAGATGTCTAGGGCCTCTATTACCAGTGAAAGACTTTCTGATCCTGTCCCATGCAGTCTATTTGCCTCCCATCAATGATGGCCTAGTCCTGCACTTCTCTCTTAGCCTGTGTATGCTTTCTTAGTCTCCAGACATGACCGTTTGCATGTGGGCAAGGTCTCTGTGCTTCATATCTACCA
Source organism: Cryptotis parvus (assembly GCA_021461705.1). Lineage (NCBI taxonomy): Eukaryota > Metazoa > Chordata > Mammalia > Eulipotyphla > Soricidae > Cryptotis > Cryptotis parvus. The sequence goes on along the minus strand of JAJIBD010027221.1, from coordinate 6,927 downwards.
CTACCTGGGCATCCATGCCTTGTCTGTCCTGTCTGTTTTCTGAGCTTTCCTGGGCCTAGTAGCCCAACCTGCCCTGTACCTGTCCTTGCCTGGCCTTGTATGGCCTACATGTACTGGGCCCTGTACCTAGGATTGCCACCCTACCTGATCTGAGGAGGGAGAAAGGAATCCAGAAAGAAAACAGGACAGTGAGAGAAAGGGAGAGTTTAAGGGTCCCTTTTATCCACTGCCAAATCCCACCCCCAGGTGTCCCCTTCTACATTCTGATTGGCTACCTATTCCACAGGTGTGATGTTGGATAACAGGTTTAGCTAGTTTGGGAGCTTTGTTGTTTTACCCACTCACAGCTTAATCTATTTAATTTACTGTCCCCAGCATGGGACAGTTAGAATTTACTGTCCCCAGCATGGGCCAGTTAGAATTACCAGGAGGCTACTACCTTGGCTATGTTGAGACTATAGGAAGATTATAGGAAGGATCATACTAGTTTGCTCTCAACAGGTGAGCGTGACCCTTTCAGTATGCAGAGAACAAGATACTCAGAATTACCCCTTGGTGCAGATAATAAATAAGAAGGACCTTGTGGGTACCATCTAGATTACATGGCTCGAGCGGGCACCAGTAATATCTCCGTATGTACTGTCTCATGCTAGTAGAGCCCAAGGGCATCTGCTTGCTCCAGGAACATAAAGAGCCTCAAAACATTATATTAGGTTATGGGAATGACCTAATATAATTGTTACTGATATTTGGCATATCAAATACGACACAGGCAGCTTGCCAGGCTTGCCCGTTCAGGTGGCATACTCTTGTAGTCACCAACATGAAGCTCATGAAACTAAAATGTATTACTTTATACCAACTCTCTCTAGTGTTTTACGTAAGAGATAATCAGGTATAAAGGATTAGTCCTTGGCATAACCTTTGTTTATTCCTGTAATAGGGTGTGGCACCACCTTTCTACAATCTGTTTAGGGTTCTTTGTTGACCCCACCCTCCCTGTCACAGATAGGATTACTTTTGGTGTATATAAGGGGACTGACTTGAGGCCCCTTTGCCTTTTTCCTTCCCTTTTTTTAGGACTCCTCTAGGGTGAGATCCTCTCTCTTTGGTTGGAGACTTGGGCTTTCTTGTATGGTCTAAGTTCTGACCAGAGCTAGAGCTCTTTCATTATATTGGATGTGGTGTTAGAGCATTTGCACTATTAAAAGTCTTTTGGAACTGCACCAGACTTCGTCAGTTTTTATTCATTCCTCGGGCGTCCTCAGAGGTAGAAGAGAACTTCTGTCCTGACATTTTCCAACCCAGAATATAAAGGTAACTATACAAAAATTTACCAGAGTCCTAATAAACTGTACTTTGATTTTATTGGGAGATTAAGTGAGACAATCCACAGACAGGTTCAAGACCCATCCACTCAACGAATCCTACAAACGAACCTTAGCATATGAGAAAGCTAATCAAAATTGTCGAGCCATACTATATATTATTAAGGAAAAGAAGACGTCATGGGATATCTAAAGGCCTGTAGAAATGTCAGGTTGGCCTCCCATGGAACACAGAATACTATAGATGCTTTCCCAAACAGCAGGGGGATCAGGAGAGGTGTGAAATATCAAACAGCTTTAGGGGGGGAACAATATTCTTCTAAAGATAGACAGGAGTGATCAGGGAAACTATGCTAATAATCACAACCCCGTCCCTTGGAGGGCCCCATCTGGACCTTGCCCAAGGTGCAGGTAGGGAAAACTTCCTGGGCCAGAGACTGTTGGTCTCAGAGATGAAGTCAGCCTCAGGCTTCATCTGGACAGATAATCTGTTATAACTGTGGAGGGAAGGGGCACACCCTTAGAAATTGCCCATCTTCTAGAATTATCAATACAGGGCAACATCCTAATATTCCCTTTATGGGAAATGTTATATGGACCCCCTTCCAGGTTCTACAAGCTCTGCAGTCTCAAATAACACCTATGCCTCCCCAAATGCGGGAAAATGGGTGGGGGGCCAGCCCCAGGCCCATCTGAATCCAGTATAACTCTCGTTCATTCCACCTGCCCAGTATCCTCTGAATCAGAATCCACAGAATTATAGTCAATAAATACTCTCTGGCCTACCCCATCAGACAATGGCAGTCTAGATATTCTCTGCCCTAAGACTGTCACAACATACCCAAGTCAAGATCCATACATGTTAAAAACAGGGATAAAAAGGACCTGCTCCCCCCAGGTAGTATGGGTTTAATTCAGGGGAGCGATTGGCTCTGAAATTTAAAGGAATTAAGGTGCATTTAGGCTTCTAGATCCTGAATCTCATGGAGAGATAATACTGTCAATCTCTGTGCCAACTAAATGGACTTTTGAAATAGGGGAACCTCTTGCTAAACTATTATTAATTTTTTGAGGATTCGCATAGTCAGTCCGAACACCCTAGAGCTGGTGGCTTAAACAGTACCAGACCTTTTACCAACTTCATTGTTGGTTATATAGCCGCAAAGTTGAGTGCAGGTGCCTAAGGATCCTGGGTTGCTCAGACCCTGGGGTGCTGGGGATTACTTGGGTTACCTACACAGCAGTGCTTGGGAGTTTTTTCTGTCTTGGCACATGTTAAACTGGGAAGTATTTTATGGCTCCTTGGAGTGAGCTAAGAAGCTAAACATTGCTGGAGGCTGTGTAGTCCGATTTTGGGGGAGGAGGGTGTCACAGGTTCCCTTGGGCTCTACTTGCATGAGACAGGTCATATGGAGATGTTACTGGTGCCCACTTGAGCAAATCGAAGATAAACGGGAAGACAGTGATACAGTGATAGTCAAAAGAAGCTCAAAACCTTGAATGATTTTCAAAACTGCTGGGAGATATCAACTGGGTACCCCCTCCCTTGGGATTCCTAACTGTGAGCTCAGTAACTTGATCCACACCCTTGAAGGTGATCCTACTTTGAATAGCCCAAGACAATTAACTCCTTAAGCTCAGAAGGAATTAGACTTCTTTATGGATCGGCTTCAAAAAATCTTATCTGTCCAGATTTAATCCCGGGAAAAAGTATGATTATTAGTATTTAACACTTCTGAGTCTCCAGCAACTGCTATAGCTCAATTATCTGGACCATTGGAATGGGTTTACTTACATAACAAGCAGAATCATACTGCTACACCTTATCTTGAGATGATAGCCAACCTTATAATTAAGGAAAGATCAAGAACCCAAGTATTGCTTGGACATGATCCTCACGTAATTGTATTACCTGAACCTAAAAAAGAAACTTAAGCCATTTTACCACTCAGTGAAATCCTTCAAAGAGCTTTAGCAGCTTTTTCAGGAGAAATATCTTGTCATTACCCAGCTGGAAAAACCTGGGAATTTCTGAAAAGGACACCTTTTGTAATTTCCACCATTGTCTGTTTCTCACCTATTTCTGACGATCCAGTATATATGGATGGCTCCTCATCAGGAAAGGGCAGAATTACTGGTCCTTCATTGACCACAACAGTGCATACAAATTATAAACCTGCTCAGCAAGTAGAACTTGCAACCCTAATACATTTACTATCCCATATATCTGGCCCATGTAATGTGTTGAGTGATTTGGCATATGTAGTTGGTTTATTTCCCGGAATTGTCACTGCTTCATTAAATGTTCATAATCCCATGGGGCCGAGTGATAACCCAACGGGTAGGGCATTGCCATGCATGCGGCCATCCTGGGCCGGACTGGGTTCAATCCCCAGCATCCCATATGGTCCCCCCGAGCACCGCCAGGAGTAATTCCTTAGTGCAGAGCCAAGCAGAAACCCCCTGAGAATTACTAGGTGTGACCCAAAAAAGCAAAAAAAAAAAAATGTTCATAATTCCATAATTCAGGAGTACTCCAGAAACTGCAAGAAATCCTCCAAAAAAATTCCCTATATACATTTCACATATCTGGTTGCACTCTGGCCTCCATGCGCCAATGGTTCAAGGAAATGAAGCAGCAGATCTCTTGGCAGCACCTGTAATCAAATCAGCTGAAGAAGAGCACCAAACTCTGCATACAAATGCTCGCCGCCTTCATCTCACACCATGGCATCCCATGTAGACAATCTAGACAAATTGTCCATAATTGTCCTGTCTGTGCTCCTTTACATTGCACATCTCATGTAGCTGGAGCTAATCCTGGAGGTTTACAGACAAACGAATTGTGGCAGATAGATGTAATGCATGCTAACTTATTCCCAAACAAACATTTCCTTCAAGTGGTCATTGATATGTATTCTTGGTTCATATGGGCTGTTCCAATGACTTCTAAAAGAGCCACATCTGTTCCTTTTTTGACTTCAGTGCTTCTCTGTCATAGGTATTCCCCATACCATAGAAACAGATAATGTTCCTGCTTACACCAGCAAAATCTTCAAATTCTTTTGCAAAGAGTGGCAGATCAAACATATTACAGGAATTCCACATAATCTACAAGGACAAGGAATTGTTGAATGTGCTCACAGAACACTTAAAACTCAGTTATTGAAGCAAACGAAAAACAAGTATGCCTCCATGGATTCTTTATCTTTAACATTATTCACCTTAAATTTCTTAAATTTACCTCAGGGCGTAAATGTACACAGTGGCTGAAAGACATTTTCAAGAAGATATACAGGCTCAGAAACCAATCAATTCACCTATCTGGGTGAAAATTGATAATTGGGTAAAAGGTAACCTCTTCATTCGAGGAAAAGGATATGCCTATATTTCTAACGGATGGCAACCCTGCCAAGAAGCTTTTGGGTCCCACCACGTCTTGTTAAAACTCAAGTTCTCCAAGATTCAGGAAATGCCTAAATTCTTCTGAAATGAGTTGCAGAAAGATGTTGCAAAGTACTGTTAAAACCATTTACACTTAGTTCACTTATAATAATAATCTTGCCTTGCAGCCTATTGATGTGATGACTGGAGATAAACTATTACTTAAAAAAAAAAGAAAGGGTGGAAAAAGCTGAACTCTGGAAATAGCATTTTATGTCAAAACGGTTTAACAATTAATAAGTTTTCTAATATTTATTGTTTATAGATAAAAAAAAATTTTACAGGAAGAGAACTTGGCTACTACAGATTCCCTCTACAGGAACGGACACTCTCTCACCATCATATTTGCCGGCTTTATATTCATGAAGCGCTTGATTCATTCAATTTATCACCCTAGATGGGTCATATATACAACTGTAATATACTGATCGATCCAATTTGTGTGTGTATGCGTGTGTGATGGCCACCATTATGTTTGTGAATAATGTTGTGTCTATGTTATGTCTAAACTACTGCCTTCTCAATTGTATTCATCAGCTCCTTCGCTGACCTATTAGACTCCCCAATTTTGATTCGGTCAATTCTCATACTTATCTCCCTGCTCACCTGCGTTGGAGCTTCTTTATGTTCTTCTCTCCATACCATACTTGGATTCCTGCCAAACCCCTCATGATCTCTATTTGTGATTAACCTCAAAAAGTGTTTTTTCTCACCTAAAATTAAGTTATAAGTATGGTTACCGGTGTTCCCCATGCTGAAGATGCCTTGTGAAATGCCTGTACCGCTATTCCAGAGACCTATTCCAGTGCTTGAGAAGTTTGTTCCAGTGCTCCTGAAACCTGATCCAGTGTTCCTGATAATACACTGAGTCCCTGATGATTGCTCTCCCGAGACTCATTCCCTGTCTTCACCAATGCTGCTGTTCCAGAATCAGTTCTTCAGACCTTGTTCCAGAGACTTCATGGGAAATTGACTCTCACTAATTTAGGACAATACAGGCTGTAGTCACTTATGACCAAACAGCCAGAGACAAGTTACTATGAACTTTTACTCGGTTCAAAATGAATTCTGACATTGAGACAGCATATGATATTACCTTGCAATTGGAATTGTTCCTTTTCTGTATCACTCCTCTGTATGTATTATTTAGAATACTTGTATTTTTTATATTTTTGTAAACAAAAAAGCGGAGAGTTGTTGGAGGACAGATTTAGCTATTCTGGGAGTTTTGTTGTTTTGCCCACTCCCAGCTTAATCTACTTAAGTCAAGGTTCATTCTAATGAGATTTCTCTTCTATGTAAACACTGCTAGAGGGTGTGGCAGTTACAGAAGTCACCTTGATTGAATAACTTCTTGACTTATACATCTACTAAGACTTGTATGTTTTCTAGATTGGGCACAGCTCCTCTTTATACCCACTGCACCCAGAGTGGAACAGTTAGAATTTACCAGGAGACTACCACCCTGGCTACGCTGAGACTAAAGGAAGACTATAGGAAGGATCATACTAGTTTGCTCTAAGCAGGCGAGAGTGACCCTTTCAGTAAACGAGAACAAGATATTCAGAATCACCCTGGTGCAGATAATAATAAGGACCTTGTGGGTATCATCTAGATTACATGAAGCTCATGAAGTTAAGATGTATTACTTTATATCAGCCCTCTCTCTCTCAGTGTTTTACATAAGAGATAATCTCCTTAGTCCTTGGCATAACCTTTGTTTATACCTGCAATAGGGTGTGGCACTACACTCTGTTTAGGGTTCTTTGTTGACATGACAACCTCCTGATCGGATTACTTTGGTGTATATAAGGGGCTGACTTGAGGCCCCTTCACCTTTGCATTTTGGTTCCTCAGCCTTCAGCTTTTGGCTCCTGTGGCTTTTTGGCTTTTGGCTTTTGGCTTTTGGCCTTTTGCTCCTTCTGGGTAGGACTCAGATCGGTGAGATTCTCTCTGCTTTGGTGGGGAGACTTAGGCTCTTTGTATGGTCTAAGTTCTGACCAGAGCTAAAGTTTGTTCATTATACTGGAGTGCTGTGGAAGAGCTTTTGTACTATTAAAAGCCATTTTTTTGGAACTGCACTGACTCGTGAGTTTTCATCTGTTCTCCGGCGGCCCCAGAGGTAGAAGACAAACTCTGTCCTGACACTGTCATG
>JAJIBD010027220.1:0-35203 GCA_021461705.1 Cryptotis parvus | reverse complement strand
AAATGATTAGAAAATTTAACAAAGAAGAAATTTAAATGGCCAAAAGGTATATGAAAAATTGCTCATCATCACTAATCATCAGGGGGATGCAAATCAAAATGGTAATGAGGTACCATCTAACACCACAAAGACTGGCACACATCCAAAAGAGCAAGAACAACAAGTGCTGGCATGAATTTAGGGAGAAAGGAACTCTCATCCATTGTTGGTGGGAATGTCGAATGGTACAGCCTTTTTGGAAAACAATATGGGCATTCCTCCAAAGACTAGATATTGAGCTCCCATTTGACCCAGCAATACTACTTCTGGTAATATACGCTGGTCAGCCAAAAATAGAAACACCAATTGCACTTTTATGTTCATAGAAGCACTATTCACAATAGCCAGAATCTAGAAACAACCAGAGTGCCTGAGAACAGATACCTGGATAAAGAAACTTGATATATCTACACAATGGAATACTACATAGCTTTTATGAAAAATGAATTTATGAAATTTTTCTATAAATGCATAGACATGGAGAAGATCATGCTGACTAAAATTAGCCAGAGGGAAAAGGACAGATATATAATGACTGCATCTATTTGCATGTTATAGAAACAATAGTATGACACCAATAGCCAAGGCCAGGCAAAACTTGGATCAGGAGATTTTTCAGTGAGTGGAATCTACCACAAGTGTGTGAGAGTCAGAGGTTAGGTAATACAGAGAATGGAACAATGTGCTAACAATTGTTGGAAATGATAATACCAACCTAGAACTAAGCATTGAATGTAGGAAAAGGGATATACATGGTAACCTCTAAATGTATGTATTGCAAGCCACAATGTGGAAGATAAGAGGAACAAAGAGACAGAGAGAGAGACAGAGACAGAGACAGGGACAGGGACAGAGACAGGGACAGAGACAGAGAGGCAAAGTTCCTGCCACAGTGGCAGGCCAGGAAAGGGGGATGGGAATTAGGGACATTGGTGGTGGGAAATGGCATGGGTAGAGGGATGGGTGCTGGAACACTGTATGACTGAAACCCAAACATGAACACCTTTGCAATTGTATATATCACAGAGGTATAATAAAAATAAAAATAATTATAAGTGGCCAATGTTTATGAGTATATGAAGAACAAAATGAATTTTACAAATTAATGATGGCAATGTGAATTGGTCTGTCCTCTAAGACATTGTTATGGAGATTCTTTAAAATATAATTGGAAATTCCATATGACCCAGAAATATACTCTGGCATTTATTCAAAGGATATTAAGTCATAAGATAAAAGGACATTTGCACCTCTATGTTCCTAAAGTATTTATAGTAGTAAAAACATGGAATTTATCTCATTGTCCATCATCAGATAATGGTAAAATAGCATTAAGTTGGGGTAGGAGAGGCAGTACACTAGTTTGCCTTGCAGGGACTAGCCAGGGCTCATCCCCCGTATCCATATGGTTCCTGAGGATATCCAGAAGTGATCTTCAGCACAGACTTAGGAGCACAGCCAGGTATGGACCCAAAATAAAATAAACAAACAAGCAAGCGAACAAACCATGAAAGAATGGTCCTCGCCCACAGAACACAAAGACAGGAACCAGAGATAACTGATAAAATGCCAGAGGTAACTGATAAAATAATGGCTCAACCGAAAGTAACTGATAAAATAATAGTTCGACAAGAGCACAGCAGGAAGGGCCTTAAGCAAATAATTCCAGGGAGGGCTACAAGGCAAACATTCCCGAGAGGTCGCGTCTGATGTCCCCCTCTGTATTTGGCACGATACCTGACTGGTGGGTGATGGTTACCTGGTGCAGAGTGATTGGCTGCCTGCGCGCAGACCTTAATGTAGTATTTTAAACCTATTGGATAGTTATGCGCGGGCTTTTCTGTAGCGCGGGAATTATTCCTTAAAAGATCGTCCCTGGAAGGGCTCGGGGCTCTTAGCCACTGACCGTTTGGGGTCACGCTATGAGCCCGAGTATACTCGCTTATTAATAAAACCCTTGCTTTTGCATAGGACTTGGTCTCTCAGAGTTTTCCTTGGTAGGTGCGGCGTTCCAAGGCTCCCATCAGTCACCCCATCGGGTGGCCAACCCTTACATTTGGGGGGCTCGTCCGGGATCCGGGAGCCAAGGACCCCACCTGCCTCGAGCACCCTGACAAGACCATCCTGGGTAAGTGGACGTCCTTTTATAGTTGCGATCGCTAAGTCTGATTCAGGGTGCCGGCTTCTGTAGTGACTGTCGGATCGAGGGGTCGGTAGGGCGTGAGCCTCGCCCACTCTCTCCCCGACTGTGGTGGATAGACGTGTCCTAAAACCACAGGTCACAGCCCTGGGGGACGCCCCAGTGGTGGTGGAGATCCGGGGACACCCGGACTTCTCCGTCTGGCGGGAGGAAAGTGCTGCAGCGTCCTCCCAGGTTTGGCGGGGAAAAAAAACCGTGTTGTTTCCTCCCAGGTCTGGCGGGAGGAGTCGTTTCCTCCCAGGTCTGGCGGGAGGAAAGCGGTGTCAAGATTTACCGCTTCCTTCCAGGTTGTTAGTGAAACTGTCAGGTTTTTACCAGGCTCAAATCAAGCCCCCTAGACCCTTGTCTCTGTCGTGTCTGTGGAAAACTTATTTAGGTGTGTTATTGTCGTTCAGTGTTCTTCTGTCTCTTCTGACTTTCTTACGGTACCCTGAATTTCTCTCTCCTGCCTCACTGGCCATGGGGCAGACTCCTTCCACTCCTCTTTCTCTGACTTTGGACCACTGGTCTGAAGTTCGCAAAAGCCGGATCTAATATCTCGTTTCTAGTCCAAAAAGGAAAATGGAAGACCTTTTGTTCAGCAGAATGGCCGACCTTCAATGTTGATTGGCGGCGGAAGGAGCATTTGACCTGGACCTGATCCGGGCAGTCCAGGATGTGGTCTTCCGACCTGACCCCCACGGACACCCGGACCAACAACCCTATATCCTTCTTTGGAGGGATCTCTGCGAGAATCCTCCCCCATGGGTGAAGCCTTTCCTTTCCAGAACGGGCCCTGGGAAGGGGGTAAAAGCTCTCCTCCTGAGCAGGGAGAGGCCTCCCGTTGCCGCCTTTGGCTCCCGAACCAGTCAGGCACCCCTCCCCGACGGCCCCCGTTCTCCCTGAGTCCCAAGACCTGATCCTTCTCGATCTGCCCCCGGAGACATACCTCCCCCCCCTACCCCTAACCGAAACCCCCTTTACCCTCCGCTCCCCACACCGCCGCTGCCGCCATCGGCTGCAGCTCCAGGCGCTGGTCTGCCCAACCCCGCCGCCACCACTGCCCAATGAGGGGCGGGGAGGGGGCAACGCCGGACCAACGGCGCCGCCGCAGGCCCAAGGAACCCGTACCAGAAGAAGAAGAACACCCGAGGGGGCCTGACCTCCCACCACCAGTCCCCCGAGAAACTGTAACACTACCCCTCCGCCCTTACGGGCCCCTGATAGAGGAGGGTGATGGAAATAGGATGCAAGCAGTACAGTATTGGCCCTTTTCAACCTCTGATCTGTATAATTGGAAAAATAATAACCCTACTTTTTCAGAGGATCCTGCCAGACTGACCGGGCTGGTAGAGTCAATTTGCAACTCGCACCAACCCACTTGGGATGACTGTAAACAACTGTTGGACACTTTTTTTCACTGCAGAGGAGCGGGATCGTATCCTACTGGAGGCCCGGAAGAACGTGCCTGGAGATGATGGGAGGCCCACTGCCCTCCCTAATCTTATTGATGACCAGTTCCCGCCTACGGCGTCCGGACTGGGACCCGAACACCCCCCAAGGTAGGGAGCATCTGTCCAACTATCGCCGGATTCTGTTAGCGGGTCTCCGGGCTGCCTCACGGCGCCCAACTAATTTGGCCAAGGTGAGAGAGGTCAGCCAGGGACCGGATGAATCTCCCACTCGTTTTTAGAGAGGCTCATGGATGCCTACCGAAGGTACACTCCCTTCGACCCCGAGTCGGAGGAGCACAAGGGGTCGGTGGCTATGGCTTTCATTGGACAGTCAGCCACAGATATCAGAAGGAAGTTACAGAGATTGGATGGGATACAGGACATGACTTTGAGGGATTTGGTGAAGGAAGCGGATAAGGTTTTTCATAAGAGAGAGACACAGGAAGAAAAGGAGGAAAGGCAAGAGAAGCAGAGGAGAGAGAGAGGAGGAGGAAAGAGAGAAAAGGGAAAGAGAAAGGGAACAGAGAAGAAACCGAGAAATGACTAAAATTCTGGCAGCAGCAGTACGGCCCAGAGAAGGGGGATCCCGAGGAGGCCGGCTGCGGGCAAGAGCCCCCGGACTACCCCACTAGATCCAGATCAATGTGCTTACTGCAAAGGAAAGGGACATTGGGCACGAGACTGCCCCTTACAAACAGAGGAAGGACAAGGCCACTAAGCTCCTGACCCTGGATGAATAGGGCCGTCAGGGCTCAGACCCCCTCCGTGAGCTCAGGGTAAAGTTTGCAGTGGAGGGGACCCCCATAGACTTTGAAGTAGACACCGGAGCAGCCTTCTCAGTGTTGGAAACAGCCACTGGGAAAATTGTCCACCAAACGGACTCTGGTGCATGGGGCAAATGGCAGCAGTTATCGGCCATGGACCACCAAACGGACAATGGACTTGGGAAAAGGAAAAAATTCAGCATTCTTTCTTAGTCATCCCAAGTTGTCCTGCTCCTCTACTGGGAAGGGACTTGCTAACCAAGCTGAGGGCCAACATTGCCTTTGAAAAAGCGGGCCCCGAGGTAACCTTCCGAAGCCCGCTAGTAGGAACTCCCGAGGCAGAAGAAGTAGCAGCTACTGCCATTCTAACCCTCACTGCAGATGAAGAATATCAACTGTACCAGGCTGCGAACCCACAAGAACCCCCGGCCGCCGAAACCGAGCGATGGCTGGTGCTGTTTCCACAAGCCTGGGCAGAAACAGCTGGACTAGGACTAGCAGCTCAACAGCCCCCTGTAGTGGTAACCATAAAAGCAACTGCTACTCCTGTACGGGTGCGCCAATATCCCATGAGCCGGGAAGCACGGGAGGGAATTAGGCCCCACATTCGGAAGCTGTATCGGCAGGGGGTGCTGGTGTCCTGTCAATCGGCCTGGAACACTCCCCCTACTTCCTGTAAAGAAACCAGGAACAGGGGACTACCGGCCGGTACAGGACCTCCGAGAGGTAAACAGCAGAGTGGAGGACATACATCCTACAGTACCTAACCCATACAACTTGCTTAGTTCTCTGGGCCCCGGACGGAAATGGTACACTGTCCTGGACTTGAAAGATGCCTTCTTTTGTTTACCCCTACATCCCTTGAGCCAGCCCCTGTTTGCTTTTGAATGGACAGACTCTGATCTAGGAATCTCTGGCCAACTTACCTGGACTCGGTTGCCGCAGGGATTCAAGAATTCTCCCACCATCTTTGATGAAGCTCTGCACGGTGACTTGAGAGCCTTCCGACAGGCAAACCCGGATGTTACCCTACTGCAGTATGTGGACGACTTGTTGCTGGCAGCCGACTCTAAGGAGGCCTGTGAGTATGGGACCCGTGCCTTACTTGACGAATTGGCCAGGCTGGGGTATCGCGCCTCCATCCGAAAAGCCCAGCTATGTAAAGAGGAGGTTACCTTTTGGGATATACCCTGAAGAAGGGGCACAGGTGGCTCACAGAGGCCCGGAAAAGGACTGTTACTCAGATTCCAACCCCCATGTCCCGCGCCAATTAAGGGAATTCTTGGGGACGGCTGGATTCTGCCGGCTATGGATCCCAGGGTTTGCTCAGATGGCTGCCCCGCTATACCCCCTCACCAAAAATGGAACCCCTTATGAATGGGGACCAGACCAACAGCGGGCCTTCGATGACATAAAGAAGGCCCTACTCTCGGCGCCCGCTTTGGCTCTTCCTGATGTGGAGAAACCTTTCACCCTCTATTTGGATGAGAAAGGGGGCATAGCGAAAGGGGTGCTAACTCAAACTTTGGGACCTTGGAAGCGACCCGTGGCCTACCTATCAAAAAAAACTAGATCCAGTAGCCAGCGGATGGCCCAAGTGTCTGAAGGCCATTGCGGCTGCAGCCCTCCTGATAAAGGACGCTGACAAGCTGACCCTGGGACAACAGATAACTCTAATTGCCCCACATGCCCTGGAAAGCATAGTCCGCCAGCCCCCAGACCGGTGGCTCACCAATGCCCGCATAACCCACTACCAGAGCCTCCTACTGGACAAGGACAGGGTGTCCTTCGGTTACCCGACCTCTCTGAATCCTGCCACCCTGCTGCCAGATGAGGCCCAAGGGCCTGTTGTGCATACCTGCCAAGAGATCCTGGCAGAGGAGACGGGAATTAGGCGGGACCTGAAAGATTCGCCCCTCCTGGACGCCGGAGGTTATATGGTTCACGGATGGTAGCAGCTTTCTCCAAGAAGGAAAAAGAAGGGCAGGAGCAGCGGTAGTAAGTGCCGAAAAGACCATTTGGAAAGAAAAACTGCCCGAGGGCACGTCTGCCCAAAGGGCCGAGCTCATCGCGCTGGCTAAGGCCTTGGAGCTGGCAGAAGGTAAGAGAGCTACAATCTACACTGACAGTCGCTACGCTTTGCCACGGCCCATATACATGGGGCTATCTACCAGCAGAGGGGCTACTGACTTCGGCCGGAAGGGAAATAAAGAATAAACCCGAAATTCTGCGCCTCCTGGCTGCGGTTCTCCTCCCCACTGCAATTGCTATAGTCCACTGCCCAGGTCACCAGCGTGGAACTGACCCGGTGGCGGTGGGAAACAGGAAAGCTGATGAGCAGGCCCGACAAGCAGCCTCCGCTCCAGAGGCGGCGATCCTAACTGCTGTAGCTGAGGAAGCACCAGGTGAGACCGAACCTGAAGAAACTTGTGACCAACTGGCCGTAAGTTACTTGCAGACCCTCCATAAGCTTACACATTTGGGGCGAGAAAGATGGCAGAGTTGCTCAGGGCGCAGCCGTTCGCCTTCCCCTGAGAAGGCATTGCAATTGGCCCAGGACTTGGTTGTAAACTGTAAAGCTTGCCAAAAAGTAAACGCCTACCCCGCGAGTAAGGCCACAGGACCTGGAAAAAGACTGAGGGGGACCGACCCGGGCAATATTGGGAGATAGATTTCACAGAAGTGACGCCAGCTCGGTATGGGTTCAGGTACCTCCTAGTTATGGTTGATACCTTTTCTGGATGGCCAGAAGCATACCCTACTAAAGGGGAGACAGCCCAGGTGGTGGTAAAGAAAATTGTAGAAGAGATATTTCCTAGATTTGGACTTCCTCATACCATCGGGTCAGATAATGGGCCTGCATTTGTGGCCCGAGTTAGTCAGGGAATAGCAGTAGCACTGGGGTTCAATTGGAAATTGCACTGTGCATATAGACCCCAGAGTTCAGGACAGGTAGAAAGAATGAACAGGACCATTAAGGAGACCTTGACTAAATTAGCTTTAGAAACCGGCTGGAGAGATTGGACCATGCTCCTACCTTACGCTCTGTTCCGAGCTCGAAATACCCCTTCCCCTCGCTGTTTAACCTTACTCCCTTTGAAATATTGTATGGAGCTCCCCTCCGGTAAGGGATTTGAACTTGTTTGATGGATTAACTTCTTTTTCCACCCCCCTTATGGCCCGATTAAAGGCAATAGAGGCGGTCCAGCAGACTCACTGGAAGCAGTTGGTCGCGGCCTACCAGCCTGGGGACCTCCAAGTACCTCACCGTTATCAAGTTGGTGACCTGGTGTATGTTCGCCGACACCTGGCCCGGACCCTGGAACCTCGCTGGAAAGGCCCTTATCTAGTCATCCTAACAACCCCGACGGCTGTGAAGGTTGATGGCATCGCAGCTTGGATTCATGCCTCTCACCTTAAACCTGCTCCCACCAAGGAAGACAAGCAGGAGGACAAGTGGCGGCTGGAAAGAACTGAGAATCCCCTCAAGCTTCGCCTTCGCCGAACTGGTACTGCTGGTACTAACCTCAAGCCTGGGGGTAGCCTGGACTAAGCCTAACCCACATGCCCCTCAGCCCCTGACATGGGAGGTGGTAAATCCCACAGGACAGGTTGTCTGGTCCACCAGTGGTACCCACACTCCTGGTACTTGGTGGCCGATCCTGTATCCAGATGTATGTCAGCTAGCCGTGGGCCTAGAAACCTGGGATGTGGAGACAGTTGACAGCCCTCAGAACATCCCTATTACCCAACAGAGGGGCAATCCAGCCCCGGGAGCATCATGGAATGGGGAGGTTGCCGGGATGGTAGGAACCGATGCCTCCTCAGTCAGCTTGATTTTTATGTATGCCCTAAAGATGGAAGGAGTAGAGACCAACAGAAGCGGTGTGGAAGCGTAGAGTCCCTCTACTGCAAAGCTTGGGGGTGTGAGACTACAGGGGCAGCCTACTGGAGACCCAGCTCCAGCTGGGACTGGATTGTTGTAGGAAAAAACCATACCCCAGACAGCAAGCAGACTTGCCTTACTACCACCTCATGGTGCCACCAGACATCGCTCTGTAACCCCCCTCAAAGTCTCTTTTTCTCCAAACGGGGCTCAGGCCATCCAGCTAACCGAATGGATGAAGGGGCGCACCTGGGGTCTGAGGTTTCACTCTTCAGGCTACGATTTCGGCCTATGGTTCACCATTCGCCTCCGAGTGCTCCAGGGGCCCCCAACCCGATCCCTAGGCCCAAACCCATTGGGAACAGTGGTCCGCCCCGGCTCCCTCTGAGACCCCTCCACTCTCCGGGGCCCTCCACCGAGGCCCCCTACTCCTACCAACCGGACAGAGTCCCCTACCCTGAGCCCAGGTCCACCCAGCACCACGGCCATGTTAGCCACCACCAGTCATCCCCAAGGGCCCTGCCGCTACTCGCCCTAATCGAAGGGGCCTACCTGGCCCTCAATAAGTCTAACAGCAACCTCACTCAATCTTGTTGGTTATGTCTTTCGGAAGCCCCTCCTATTATGAAGGAATTGCCTATAATGGTACTTACAACTTTACCAACACTTGTCCCTGGGGACAGGAAAAAGGAAAACTCACCCTGTCTGACATTTCTGGGCGAGGTGTATGTGTGGGTAATCCCACCCCCGACTCCCCTTTCTGTCTGGCTACCACACAACCCCAGTCAGGGAACCAGCCGTACCTGGTCCCGTCGGATGGGGGCTGGTGGGCATGCGGCACGGGTCTTACACCCTGTGTCTCCACTGCCCTCCTTAATCAATCAGGATTCTGTGTAATGGTGCACTTGTATCCTCGCATCACTTACTACAGCTCCCCCACTTTTAAGGAATTGAAAGAAGGGGTCTCCCTTCGGATCCGCAGAGAACCAGTCTCTCTGACCCTGGCTGTATTACTCGGGTTGGGGGCAACGGCAGGTATTGCTGGTGTGGGATTGGGAGGAACTGCTCTGGTAGAGGGTGGAAGGCAGATGGAACAGCTAAGGGCTGCTATTGCAGAGGACCTGAAAGCCCTTGAACAGTCTATCTCAGCCTTAGAGACCTCTCTCACCTCCCTGTCAGAAGTAGTACTACAAAACAGAAGGGGACTAGACCTCATTTTTCTTAAGGATGGAGGCCTATGTGCTGCCTTAAAGGAAGAGTGTTGTTTTTATGCAGATCATACCGGGGTGGTCAGAGACTCTATGGCCAAGCTGCAAAAAGGCTGGAAGAAAGGAAATGGGACAAAATAGATGAGGGAAGTTGGTTTGAAAAATGGTGGAATCAGTCACCCTGGCTGACCACCTTGTTGTCGGCCTTAGCTGGACCCCTGATAATACTCCTAATAATTTTAACCCTCGGGCCATGTCTTCTAAACAGACTCATGATGTTCATAAAAGGGGTCGGTTGGGCGAAGTCAAACTTCTCATACTTAGGCAACAATACCAGGCCCTCCCCAGAGGAGGGGAAGAACCAGGTCTCTAGGATTAGAGAACCCCCATAAGAAAAGGGGGATGAAAGAATGGTCCCTCGCCCACAGAACACAAAGACAGGAACCAGAGATAACTGATAAAATGCCAGAGGTAACTGATAAAATAATGGCTCAACCGAAAGTAACTGATAAAATAATAGTTCGACAAGAGCACAGCAGGAAGGGCCTTAAGCAAATAATTCCAGGGAGGGCTACAAGGCAAACATTCCCGAGGAGGTCGCGTCTGATGTCCCCCTCTGTATTTGGCACGATACCTGACTGGTGGGTGATGGTTACCTGGTGCAGAGTGATTGGCTGCCTGCTGCGCAGACCTTAATGTAGTATTTTAAACCTATTGGATAGTTATGCGCGGGCTTTTCTGTAGCGCGGGAATTATTCCTTAAAAGATCGTCCCTGGAAGGGCTCGGGGCTCTTAGCCACTGACCGTTTGGGGTCACGCTATGAGCCCGAGTATACTCGCTTATTAATAAAACCCTTGCTTTTGCATAGGACTTGGTCTCTCAGAGTTTTCCTTGGTAGGTGCGGCGTTCCAAGGCTCCCATCAGTCACCCCATCGGGTGGCCAACCCTTACAACCAAAAAATATAAAATGTGACTTTGGGGGTAAAAAAAAAAGAAGATTTTGCTAAGTAATTATAATCAAGGTGTTTATGCTAAATGATATAAGAAAGGAAGTGAATAGCAATTATCAGATAGTTTTACTGATATTGGATATAAATCACAAAACAAGGAAATTGGAAGGAAACAACCAAACTAACTGTTAGATTCAGTGAAAACTATGGTAGTTCCCAGAGGAAAGGAAAGCAGAGAGGAATGAGTAGAAAATTATTTTTCTGGTGAGAGGACACCAGAACTTTGTGATGGGAATAATGATGAGTATACAGGTATAAAATATGTCAGGTTAAAATCCCCAAAATTTTATACCTTGGAGGCTAACAAGACAATGAAACATAGTTTTAAAATAAAATTAAAAATAAATTTAAGTGTCCAGAAAGCTTGTCTAAGGATTAACTTTCTTGCCTCGAATGCTGTCAATTGCATTTCAATCCATAGTACTGCTAAAAGTTTCCCAGACACTGCCAGGAATGACCCCTGAGCACAGATCCAAGCACAGCTTCAGAACAGCACTGAGTATGGCCTCCCCATTTAAAAAAAACTTTCAAATAACTTAAATGAATAATTCTTACAAATTAAATCACAGATTAGTGACCGTGACCCTCTATCTTATCAATACCCTTGTGGCTAGTAAGTAGTGATGTGGATGACACAGCTGTAGTGCCAGCAGTCTCAGTATTTGTTTGCAATTTCCAGGTTCCACAATATTTTCATCTTGAAAAGTTAAAGATGAATAATAAAGATCTCAGACTCGGAGTTGGAAAGTAGAAAAGTTTATTGGAAAGTAGAAGAGAAAAGAAAAGAAGTCTCCAAGTGGGGAAGAACTTAATATAAGACTAGGTTAACTACTGCTCCTTTTTTGTGGGAGCTTTATAGGAAAACAGGATATTTGTATTACAGGGAATGCAGGGAAGTTAAAGATTTCCTGCAGACCTTTTCAATGAAAATTGGGCTTTTGACAAGTGTTACAGAGGATGCAAGGATCTAACAGATGCTTATAGGTCATTTGTCTTAGGTATTTCCCATTATCTTAGCCTCCTAGTGAGCCTAAACTCTGGGACAGAATTTTATGATGGACAATTGTCAACTCCCTGTTTATCAGGAAAAAGCACAGAAATCTGTAGGAAGTCAAAAATGTTTGATGAGATATACCAAAACAGGACTGCTCACAGCAGCTGGTGAGGGTAAACTGAGGCTTCCTCTTTCAGTAGTTACTACAGAGCACACATACACACACACACACACACAGAGAAAGAGAGAGAGGAGAGAGAGAGAGAGAGAGAGAGAGAGAGAGAGAGAGAGACTATTTCTATCATTGTGTAGTAATTTTTTTTGAATGGCATTGAATTAAAATTTATGGGGACCGGAGTGATAGCCCAGTGGTCTATCAGGTTAAAATCCACGAAATTTTATACCTTGGAGGCTAACAAGACAATGAAACATAGTTTTAAAATGAATGCTTTAATATGAATGCTGGGTTTTTTTTTGGAATATAAGAAATGGGTTTTTTTTCTTGTCATGGATGCACTCACATAGACTTCTTCTTAGGTTCAGCTGTGATGAATTTTATTGGACTCTGAAAGAGTTGGCCACCCTATGGGGTGACTGACTGGGAGCCTCAGAACGCCGCACCTACCAAGGAAAACTCTGAGAGACCGGGTCCTCTGCAAAAGCAAGGGTTTTATTAATAGCGAGTATACTCGGGCCCATAGCATGACCCCAAGCGGTCAGTGGCTAAGAGCCCCGAACCCTTCCAGGGAGGATCTTTTAAAGAGATAGTTCCCGCCGCTACAGAAAAGCCCGCGCATATCCATCCAATAGATTTAAAATATTACATCAAGGTCTGCGGCGCAGGCAGCCAATCACTTTGTACCAAGTAACCATTTCCCACCAATCAGATTATTCTTAATACTTCTTTCTATATTTGGTGCGGCTAGATACACGCGTGGGATCATGGGTTAGCAACGGCTATGCGTACTTGCAGGAATGAAATTCAGGCAATTCAGGCCAGATAGTAGATTCTGGGCGGGGGTCTAATAACCTCTAACAGGAATTTGTTCTGGGCCTTTTGTAGATAACAAAAAGGTTACTTCAAGATGGAAAGGACACTCAGGCCCTAAATTGGTAACTTTCCATGAGTAGGCCTGCCCTGGTTGGGAAAGGGGTTTCTGCCTTCTTTCAACTCTATTATTTGTTCAAGTGCTTCTATTTGTCTTGCACGCAAGACAAATTGAACCTGGGTTCAATCCCTGGCATTTCATATAGTCCCCTGAGCACCGCCAGGAATAATTCTTGAACACAGAGCCAGGAGTAACCTTAGTGTTGCCCGGTCTGACCCAAAAAAGAAACAAAAATAGGATAGATTGAGTATTTTTGAAGCAAAAACATAATAGCAGCCCACGAGTATGGAGAAGCAGGTAGAGACATAGTTTACAGGGAATCATATGATTCATATACATGTCTTGGGATTTAATGTTTTAATATCAAAAGCCAATGGAAAATTTTCATTCTAAATCATGCATTTCTATAAGTTAAAACTTAACTATCTTTATCCAAATGCCTCATCAACTGATTGACTTGGGGCCAAACCTAACATAGCCCAGGACTTTCTCCTAATAGTGCTTGTGGAACCCCAGATGCCTATTTAATATAACTGCTTCCAGAGAATTTTTTTAGCTCTGAGTATTTACTGTGAATAAACAGAAGCTGCAGTATTATCTTCCCATTTAATGACACTCGTGTCCAGTGCACTGCAATTCTCTGACTTGCCCCAAATCCAGAGATTGCTAACCAAAGTTCAAATAGCATCCAGAGGATCAGGCTTTTACCCAGAGGAGTATATGTCTAAGTACAACTACAGTATCTGCTTTGCTTATTACTTTTATAAAACTGCTTTTATAAAAATGTTAGTATTGTTACTTAGATTAGAATTTCATTTAAACATCTAAGAATTAGTGCCACCAAAATACTGGAAATACACTTATGAAAGGAGAGAAATTTTACACATCTACTGTTTATACATATAGTGCATATATAATACCATATATAATACATATATAATATATTAAATATAGCACATATAATATATATGTATACATATGTAATGGCTCATGGAAAAATCAAGCAATATTGAAAAGGGTAAATTTTTCTGTTATTGTTTGTAAGATTTTATTTATTTTATCTTAAATGAAA
This sequence comes from Cryptotis parvus, assembly GCA_021461705.1. Taxonomy (NCBI): domain Eukaryota; kingdom Metazoa; phylum Chordata; class Mammalia; order Eulipotyphla; family Soricidae; genus Cryptotis; species Cryptotis parvus. Next base: position 21,487 of record JAJIBD010027220.1, on the reverse strand, counting down.
AGGGTAAATTGTTGGCACAACTTTTAAGGGTGGCATTGAAAACTGTGATAAAGAAAAGTACAAAAAAAACAACTAACATTCAGACAGTCCTTGCTTGATGTGCACTGCTATAGATTTTAAAATAATTATGTATTCTTTTATTAATGAGCACTGCAATATTTAAAAAATTCTGCAATTCTGTAGACAATGTGCATTCCTTGCATTATTAATCTCTCTCTAACCCCTTCATGTCCTTACTATTTAGTCATAGAAGCACTTGAACAAATAATAGAGTCCAATAAAATTCATCACAGCTGAACCTAAGAAAAAATTCTATGTGAGTGCGTCCACGACAAGAAAAAAAAACATTTCTTATATTCCAAGAAAAACAGCATTCATATTAAAGTCAATTTACAGTGGGGTGGTTTATAAGGCTTTTTATTTTTACTTCAACTTGGCCTTCTCAAGAGCTTGTGAAGGTTACAATGCTTATTTACAAGAGGCTCTTCATTATAAATGAAGAGCTATGACAGGACCAACAAAGCAATCTTCAACTTATTAGGCATTATATTTGATCATGCAGTTATAATATACAGCTCTTAGAAATGTGAAGAATAGATGGCACATTCAAATGAATTGATTGAATCATTTACTAGTTGAACTCTGATTTCATACTGTCTGAATTTTTTCAAAACAAAGCTTCTTAACTCTATAAAAAACTCTAAAGTATAAATCAAGGCCATAAAATATAACAAATTTTATTCAATTAATGTCAAATTTAGTTCAATATACTCATTTTAATTTTATTGATATATTATTTCTCAGTGTATCATTCTTCATTTTATTCCTCTGTTCACAGATATATTTCTGAGGTGAATTTAAAAATAAGATTGAGAAACTACAACTTAAAAACTACATAGATGTTTTTCTTATTTAAACATCTAGGAATTAGTGTCACCAAAATACGGAACATGTAATTCTTTTTCATGATTCTTTCTTATAATTTTTAATTCACAAAAAATATGTTAGAACATTGTCACTCTGAGAGATCTCTAGGAGCTGTCTTTTGGTAAATTCAGAAGCCACTGATGCTCCTAAGATTGGAATGAGCCTTGAAATATATATATTTACATATGAATGCAATTTATATATATATATATATATTTCAACTTATACTTGAAATATAAGTTTGCCAGTAGATTTTAGTAATGTAGGGGAAATAATTTTCACAATTCAAATTTTTGGCCTATATTAATTGCATCATATGAATTAATAAAATTTAGGGTTTATAAATGAAAAAGTTATAATTTAAATAGTGGCTATTTAGAAGGTGCTGAGGGGAGCAGAGAGATTACATAGGAGTGTAGGTACTTCCCTTGCACGTGATTGATTCTAAATGATTCCTGGTTCTGCATATAGTCCCTAGGCACTGACAGGAATTATCCCAGAATAGAAAGCCTGAAATGAGTTTTCTGTACAACTGGGTATGGCCTAACCCGGGCCTCTCCCAAAACAAGTGTGTTTTAGTGCTGAGATGGAATCCCTCATCCATAAATATTATGGCCCATCATATCACACGTTCTTGATTTGTAATTGGAAATTGCAAAATATTCCATTTAGTTATATGAAAGAAATAATTCATTGATTGAATAAGAATTTATTATAATAATTCATTTATAAATTTGTTTCTTGACTGTGGAATTTCTGGGCTCCAAGGATGAGATGAGGACAAAAAAAAGTCTCTGCTTTTATTAGCTTAGACTGTATAGAGTAAGCATTGCTTTTTTAAAGAACAGGGGAAAAAAACTTAAGAAAAGGTACTTTGTATTTCATCTTCTGTTCTATGAACTAGATCTTTTAGACAGCTCTACTCTTAGTTATCCATTAGGATTCTAAAACCTTGGGGGGGAAGCAATTTAGTATTCAACTTCATTATTATGTAGAACAAATTTTACCTGAACAAAATTCATCCCTCTCTAAGCACAATGTTGCTGTGTAGCTCCCAGTTGTTTGAGAGTTTTAAAATAAGATTTGTGGAGTCAGTGAGATTATAGCAGGTAGGGTGCTTGTCTTGCACGCAGCTGACTCATGCTCAATCCGTGGTGCCCCATATGATCCCACAAGCACTGTCAGTCAGGAGTTATCCCTGATAGAAAAGCCGGAAGAAAACCCTGAGTACCCTGAGAGTGGGTTCCAAGCCCCAAATAATAATAAATGCAGTGAGATATTTGGGTTTGTTCTCCACCCTGGACAGTTGTCTGCATCTCTGCCTAGAATGTGTCCCTCAGCTCTACCCCTTCTGGAGTAGCCCATGTTCTCACTTGAACACACATCACTCTCCTTGCCCCGTAAAATTCCTCTAAATGACTTGTATCACTTGTATCATTCATCAATTTGCTCGAGCGGGCACCAGTTACAGCTCCATTCATTGGGAATGAGGTCCATTATTGTTACTGTTTTTGGCATATCGAGTACACCACTGGTAGTTTGCCAGGCTCTGCCTTGGCTCTGGGTATATCCCAGCCTTTTTCTATCAGACCATCAACCATCCAGGGCCCACGGGGTAGAGCCCTGGGTGTAGACAAGCCTGTCTCCTGTCTGCCACCCGCCGATGCAGCCCGGCACCACAGCCACACCTGCAACACCTTGAGGGGCAGGGATTCCTCTAAATAAGTTTCTAAAAATGAAAGTGTTGATTCACTAAGCAATACAAACAAAACAAGATGATAAAGATGAAAATATACTTACTGAAAATTCCCATTATTTTATATACATGGAAACTCAGTTTCGAGAATCTGATTAAACCTCAACTATTTGGGAGTTAAATAAAAGAAACTATGCCTTTAGAATATATCATTGCTTTTCTAAAATAAAACACTGTATCCCAAATTTTATAGCCACCAGAAAATTTTATTACTACCTTCTTTGGAAAACAATATTGCTTTGTATAAGTCCAATTGCTTTCAAAAGCCTAGAATATTCTTTGGAAAGCAGGTAAAAGAAAATTAAACCTTTATTAAATGAAGGTAAGGTGTTAAAAATAATAACAGATAAGTCATTTCACAGGCATTGAGATAAATAAAATATTATTAAGGTTGCAATTGTCTGTGAAGAACAGTCAAAATTCCCTTACCAGCATCTTTAGGAAAATTGATTATTTGCTTATGCCCTTTGTTTGTGATTCTTTTTTTATGCTTAATGGCTGGCAGGTGACCATTTTATTATCATAAGATGCTTCTCTCTTTTTCCAAGTGGATTCCTCTCTGTGCTTAACAGTCGCAATACAGTTGATAATACTTACTTCAGTACTTAGGTGTACCTTTTATTTTGAAGTCCAGGCAATTCTTTTGCCTGTTTTCTGACAATATTCCAGTTTCTCAAGTATTTTTCTGTTTGTTTAGAGAACATATAAATATGCTGGAATGCAACTCATATATGTCTTCTAATTTTTTCTGGTTGCAAATGAAAGTTTGTATCACAAGATAAGTGAAAGGATCGTGGTTATATGCCTCAGATTTATGGCTTAAGGAACATTCACTTTATATAGTTATATTTGGTCTTGGGAAAGCTCCATGGTATACTTTTATTTCATTTTGGAAGTATGCTAGTCTGCATAGATACTGCTCTAAATATTGCACAGAATAAAACTTAGGAAAAATGTTTTAGTGCAACAAAATTTAAGAACATAGTCTAGACACAAAATAGTCAGAGTTTGAAAACCAGGATATATAAGATCACACAAAATAATGTTTGTAAATGTTACTTCTCTTTAATACTGTTTCTGTATCGTAAACTTGTCATTACAACATGAGATAAATCAAATACACACTAATTATTTTTCAGTGTAGTGTAGTGCATGTCACATAATTTTTTAATATTAGCATTTTTAAGGAAATAATGCTATTCACAGGTTTGCTTTAACATATCCATGGTTTATGCTCCATTCTCAACTTGTATTAATAGTTTCATAATGTAGAGAACTATTTACCATCTTTAAGCTAAATACATAGAAAATGGCAATGGCAAAGAAAGTGTATTTCTTCTATTCCCTTTGAGATCTGAGAAACATGGGCTTCTTCACTCTGAAAGATGCATTGTGAAACTCAGTAGGAGAGCTTACAAGTACACTAAACACTATAGTTTTTTGGCCACACCTGGCAATGCTCAGGGGTTAGCTATTCCTGGCTCTGTATTCCGTCATCACTCCTGGCAGTGCTTGGGGTATCATATGGAATCCTGAAGATCAAACCCAAGTTTCCTGTTGGGGAGGTCAGTGCCCTACTTGCTGTGCTGTGCCTCCAGTCCCTAAATACTATACTCAATCTTTAAAATCATTAATTACTATTATGCTATGAGGTTATTAGTAATAGAATCCACCTTATACAAGAGATAGAGGTAAAATATTTTAACCTGGGCCACAAAGCTACAAAGTTTCTTATCTTGGATCTTCAAAGTTCTTTGGGCCTTCAAAGAACTTTGAAATCCAAGATGAGGTTATTAAATAACCTCTAGGTATAGGATTGCCTCCAATACAGATGTGGTTATCAATACCAAATAGACATGCATTTTTATGTACATTACGAAAGTTTTATGCTTAATCTTCTTAGTGAGGAGAAACATCTTAGAATATTTACTGAACCACGACTGAGCACCTGGAATACCAGAAATTGTTTTTGAACTAAAATGAAGCCAGTTAGCAAAAGTCTACTCCCTTTTGTTTATTTATTTATTTATTTGTTTGTGTATTTGTTTATTTTTGCTAATTCCCTTTAAAACTGATGTAACACTGGAGAAGATATTTATGTATCAAGTAAATAACATAAAAATAATAAAACAGCTCAAGAAAGCAGAAAGTTATTAAAGATGGAATATTATAGGTAATATATGTAAATGTTTTTATAATAAATCCTCTATTAGATATGAGGTATAAAGTAGAAATACTCGAATTATTAAAATATTAGCTCTTCCTATCTAGGTCAACAAAATGTTCAAATCTTTCCAAGACAGTGACAACCAAGTCATCAAGACCATAATCACTGTCACACACTTTGCACAGTGGTAACTGGATAGTACAATGTAGTAACTCATGAGATGAGATGAACCACTGTATGCTTAAAAATTGTATGCTTAAAAAAGTTAAAAGGGACAAACATAAGACTTGCAAAAGATAACCATAAGAAAAGACAGGAAAAGAAAGGGTCCAGTGTGGGACACACTACACCAATCTGTAGGGGATTGCTGACAAATTAAGCACAAGTGGTTGTGGTTTCCCAAGTGTAATATAAACTCTCTGTGAGTACCCAGCGCACTATTAAGAATATGAAAATAAACTCTTTTCATAACAATACAAAAAATATAATTTATTTCTTTTTCACTCTCATTCTCACACTTATAATTTGTTGACATTGTTTTTAGGTTCTTGATTTAAAGTAACTCACAAAAAAACTACCATTTGTAGAGTTTTGATGTACTAAGCAAAAAAATGTTTTCAGGTATCTAAACTGCATGACCCCTTTTCAACTGCTTCTCTATGTAAGTTTAAATTTTCTCTTTATGCTTCAACCAAAATATTTCAACATATTGAATGAAGAAACATAATAATCTAGATGTTCTCTCTTTAAATAGTAAAAAATTGCAAAAAATGTAAAACCCTTTTACTATAATTAGTAAACATTTTGGGAGTTGGAAAGCAAGTTGTTTTTCTTGATAATTTGATATTTACGTTAGCTTAATAGTGTGAGAATTATTTTAAATATAATATATTCTAAGTACTTTTACTAAGAATATTTAGTTAATATTAATAGGCATAACTTATATAAAATATCTTTGCGTTTTTTTATAATTCTTAGAGACTTAATAGACCCTAAATGAAACTGAAAAATGCTTACCTAGTCAATGTTATATCCACTATGCCCTATCCAAGGGACTGGGGAAGCTAAACATTATATATCTAATTTAGAGAAATGATTTAAACCTTTTTATAAAGACTTTTCTTAAGTACTGTTTTGTACTTACGAATACTAAAAATAGGTAACAGCAATAATCTTGGTCTTACTCTAGTCTCAAGAATTTGACACTGTTTTTTTGAAAGATTGGCTTAGTTCTTCCTCTAATTTGTTAGAAATATTAATGTTTCACATAATGTAAAATGGTGAGTGTGATGCTTATGTCATTACAGAAGATCTGAGATGCCACAAAACTTCTACGACTCTCCCTCTCTATCAAACTTGTGCCTCCAGACAATAGAACCCATAGGTAGAAGATAAGACACCATGTTGAGAAACTGCTTGGAGAGATCACAAAAATATAGAGATGCTAAAATATACATATCACCCATATTCCAACTTCTCAATTCCTCCCAGAGGTAACCTCCAGACATGAGTCAATTAACTTCTAGATAATGCCAGATGCTTCTTTTGAGCCATCCTCACTAACCTAAGATGAACAGAGAGAAGTTATTCCCCAACAAACGTGCCCACCTTACAAATTCATGACCAACATAAATGTTGCTATTGTTTCAAGACACCGAGTTTCTGATTTAATTGTTATATAGTCATAGTAACTGGAACTAACCTTCATCAGGGAGCAGAAGAATGCATCAGAGATATGAGGTATGTAATATAAATACAAGAGGTGGCAAAATGACATTCACTTCTTTCATGATCATCTTCTCAGACAACTACTGGACAGCAAAGAGATTCCACCAAAAGATAACTACATAAAAAAAGAAATTGGAAATCGCTCCCTTTCTCAGCTATAAAAATATTTCTCAGCTATAAAAAATAATATTCAAAATAAATAAAAAGAGACATTTAAATTAGGTCACAAAACTAAGGTTATTTGAAGAAGTAAAGGAGGAATTCACCTGTTAAAATTACTTTAAGACCTCACTTTAATAAATATATCATTTTTATTATATTCACTATTATGTATTTTTGTCTATAAGAGCCTATACCCCACACAAAGGGGTGTTGCCACACAAAGGCAACACAAAGTTGTGTCCTGCTTGTCACTTTGTAAATAGGAGGAGGTCAGTTTGAATGTGGCAGTTTATCTGACCATGTATTCTATACTGGCTGGTGAAAATATTTTCTTATGCTGCCACAATCATCATGGGACTAGCTAGATCTTACTGGCATATTTGCCTGGCCACGTTGGATCTCTAAGTAATTAGACCAGAGAGAAATGCTGTTTGCCTCCAAGCAAGCAAGCATGGCTCTCTGATAACTCAAAGCTAATATACAGAGCAGTCATAAAGCAAAGACAAGACTCTTGTGAAGGCTTGGAGAAATATTTAACTGGCTAGAGTATATTTTTTGGTACAGATCTTGCCTTTATATTCTGAGATACACTTCACCTAAGAAACTCCCTCTCTACCCAGCAGAGGTATTTTCTAGAGAGATCTTGGCTCAGAACAGTAACATCGCAAAGGGCCTAGGTGAGGTCCTGGGAAAGATTTGACCCTGATGGCTTTCCTTTGGAGTGGGAGGTCTGAGTTGTTGGGATATAAAAATCTAGCCTGCTTTCTTTCTCACTCTCTCCTGTTTTTTCCCCCTTTCTGCTGGCCCTCTTCACTGTCTCCTCTCTGCAAGGCCTTAACACGTGGTGGCAGTCATCTTGGCCTACACATGACCGGGACCCAGCCGTGAACCCTAAGTTTGGGGATTTTCCTATTGCTGATTTGTATGCCAGCGTCTGTGTTAAGTAAAGCATTTTTAAACCACCAGATTCTTGTGTCTTTCTCCATCCACCAGCCTCCGATCCCTGGCACAGAAGGGGATCCCTGACCCTATTCCTGGATTTTTGTGCTGGACACCCCAGAGTTTCCCCACAGGGACTATTATACATCTTCTACAAATAATATATGATTTTTATTTATTCATTATCATGAGGCGCCCAGGAGGGAAGGTGGGTCCTAGCCCTGGACCACCATCCAAGCAGAGTCTCGCAAGAAGTCAGAGGAACCCCCCACATCATGAGGGCTGCCATTTTCCACATCCAGATGCCACAGCTCGTCAGAGCTCCACCCAAGAGAAAAGTCAATCTCTCCCGGTTCATCAATAAATACACGAGATGAGAGGCTACTACAAGAGTATCCCACCGCACAGCAGAGCCTGGCAGCTACCTGTGTTGTATTTGATATGCCAAAAACCAGTAACAATTGTAGACCTCATTTGCATGACCTGAAGGAATGGTTTGAGATTCTTCCTGTTCCTGGAGTGAGCAGTTGCCCTTGGGCTACACTAGCATGTGACAGGACATATGGACATGTTACTGGTGCCCACAAGAGTAAATCGATGAACAATGGGAAGACAAGTGACAAGTGAAGATTCATTTAAAAATTTTCCTAAAATCAGAAAACTATATATGTCAGTTTGGTTAGATTCTAAGACTAATAAAGATATTTCACTCTCTCATCTTGATTTAGGATTCCTCCCCCCACATTAAGATTAATGCATCTTTTCTCCCAAGCCCAACCCCTAGAATAAAAAGCTTCTAGAGTTTTAATGCTCATACACATGCTTTAGGGAAAGAAAAACATAACACACTTTAAAGGTAACATTTCCATTTTTCTCTGGGGAAAGAACTATCTTTGCAGCTCTGTGTAAAATATTGGCTAATGGTAGTCGGCAGCAGAGACAGAATAGAATGAAGAGAATGTTAAAAATCTACTCTAAATGATTTTCCAGTGAGTGCATGAAAAGGAAATACTGCAGAAGACTGTTGGTCAGGGTCAACACCTGCTACTCTTGCCATGTGACCACAAACACTGACATCTTCTTCAAAGGAAATCATATGAACTGAGCTGCCAGCCAAATCTGGGATCACCAGGATATAGCTGCCAGCAAGTGCTGTACTGCAGACTCCTGAATGCCACTCAGTGGCCTCAGTCTCTTTGAAATAACTTGTACCGTCACCAGGATTGTGGCAAAATATTTAGTTTGACTCTACTCAATGAAACAATGTCCTTCTGCTGTGTAAATGACACCTTTAACTGGAGTCTTATATAATGGGAGAAAGGAAAGCCCCTTGATAAAATGTTTAAATATTTAGTGAACTGTAATATTTACCATATTTAGGAGTTGTTTATTGTTAAAAGTAGTTGGGTTTCTAATTAATAGTATATAATTTTTCATTATCCAATTAGCAAATTTTCTTATTGCCTCCATAGGTGTATAGAAGAAATGTTTAAGTTAATAATTCATTGATAGAAATTCTGATTCATTGTTGTATAATTCATTGTGAAATCCTTTCACTAACTTGAATATGTGTGGTGAGGTACAAGACCAAAAAAAGTGATTATTATCCTGAAAAACAAAACATCAGCACTAAACCCAGAAGTCAGTAAAATTTCAATAACCCTGATTTGAGTAAAGAGTAACATAAGCAAATCTTACTGTGTTGCTTAGAACTTGGTACAACTTTATGCCTATTGTTCCTTCTCAAGTGTGTCCCAGAGGATGTGAAACTAAGAAGGCTTGGAATGTAGAGTCAAAAGATTATTTCAAAGGGAAAAAATTAATAGATAATTTTAAATTATGTTCTATGGCAATTGTTTTTAAAGCCTCAGATGTATCAAATGACTTTAGATAGAATGTTAAAATAGATTGCTGGACTATGTCCAAGAGCTTATGATTCTTTAGGTGAGGTAAAGGCTGCCATGCTGAATTTCAGCCAAGTTCCCACATGATACAGACACTGCTGGTCTAGAAACAAGCTCTGAGATTCACTAATAAAAGTGAGCAAGTCATGGGGATAAGCAAATCATTACTTGACATTAAAATTAAATTCAAAAGTTGAGACAAATCCAAGAGATAGAGATCAAACTATGAAGCAATAAGTGAACATAATAAGTAAGATACAGAATAGGGTTACCACTCTAACTATAGATCCTTAAGGATAAAAATGTTAATTTTTTCAGAAAGCACCAAATGTCTAGAGTATTAAGTTTTGACAACCCAGAAGCTACCCTACCAGGCTATTTAAAATCATTGCACAACATATTAACAACATTTCAAGTACTGTTTGTCAAAACAAGTGATTTCTTTTGTTCTTACTGAATCATTAAGAAGAAAAATTTTAGAATATAATCACTGTATCACTGTATCACTGTCTTCCCATTGTTCATTGAGTTGCTCGAAGTGGGCACTAATGACATCTCTATTAGTCCTGTCACAAGCAAGTGCAACCCAAGGGCATCTACTTGCTACAGGGGCAGGAGGAGCTCAAAGCTATTCCTCAGATTATGGAACTGAGGTCCATAATAGTTACTAGTCTTTGGCATAAAATGTAAACAAAACATGGTAGCTTGCCAGGCTTTACCATGTAGGTGGTATAGTCTCAGTAGAAGACTATCAAACCGAGCATTTACTGATGAAACTTAAAGGGGGAAGATCAAACTTTCTCTTGGATAGAGCACTGAGGAACTGTGGAGTCTGGATGTTGAGAATGACTAACTGCATGATGTGTGGTTTGCTCTGCTTCTTGACAGGCTTACTGGTATCAGTAAAAACATGTCTATAACCGTTTACTATGTATAAATGTGAAAGAAATTGGGAAGAACCTTATGCAAAATTCAGTATCCTATAAAAATATCGCGACGACCACAAAGCGGCGCGCACCAAGGTACATGTGGGTCTGGTGTGGGTGGATCTCTCTTCAGGGCAACTGGCATGGAGGCAGACGAAGGGAAGGGCCCAAAACTCCACTCCGAGTCCAGCCAGCATGGTCTCTCCCCTGCTCATGAGAGCAAACCCTTGGAGCAATGTTGGACTTGGCCAGGGATGGCCGAGCCTCTTATCGGGAGGTCAGCTCCATGGGTTGCTTCCACATGGGGCCAGCCGAGCAGTGCAGCTGTGGGTCTGAAGTGGATGGGTCTGGATCTCTTCCGGGGTTTCAAATTAGCAAATTATAATATAATAGCATTTATTTTTTTGGCATAACTTATTTGACTGAAATAACACAAATTTATTATTATTTAGTTCTGCTTGTCATTTGATTGACACAGATCAAACTAAAACAGCAGTTCCCAGCAGAGCTAGTATTCCTATATGGATGTACTACATGGATCCTATGTGGATTACTGCCCTTTTTTCCTAAAAAGGACTGCCCACATGCTTTGGCTTGTAGCCCCCATTTCCATATTCAAAATCAGAAAAAACTCAACTCTAGAATCTTTAGTAATCAAGTCACTTTGCCATGGAAATTAATATATTTAATTTTAGTCTCTAGGAATTAGAACAATGATATTTTACAGAGATAATTTTTTCTGCAAATAGCATTTATTTTACTATGGAGAATATTGAAATTTTGTATTATCTCTAAAAAATATGTTCTTTTTTAAGAACATATTTTCTATGACATTGGAGTGATAGCTCAATGGCTTGAGTCCATGCTTTAAAGTTCAAGACCTAGGTTCAATCGCTGATGCTACATGGTCTCCTGAAAACTTCCAGGAGCTACCTTAAGTATGGGACCAGGAGTAGATGTTTAGTTTTTCTGGATATGACCTAAAAACAAATTGATCACTTGATCACTTGACATCCCGTTATTCATCAATTTGCTCCAAGGGGTGCCAGTAGCATTTCCATTTGACTCTATCACGTACCTGTTTAGCCCAATGGCATCTGGTTGCTTCAGGAATACAAAGAGCCTCAAACCATTCATTCAGGGTCTTGACAAAGAAATCTGACCATCTTGTAGGTGGGCGGCTATGTGATCTTTTGACATCCCATGGGATCCGTCGGTGACGGCTCTAGTCCAGCGGTCATCTCCAAATCACATTACATGTCCAGCCCATCTGATTTTTGATGCCTTGGCAAACGAGACAGCGTCCCTGACTCTGGAACAGCGATGGAGGTCGGAGCTCTGGATTCCTTCTTTCACTGAGTGAGACGTAATATTCCAAGCATAGCTCTTTTGATTCCTCTTTGGGAAACCGAGTATCATTCTCATCCTGCTTTTATAGGGCCCAGGTCTCTGAGGCGTATGTTAATGCAGGGAGAATGGTAGAGTTGAAGAGATGTGCCCGGAGCCGGAGGTTCTTTTGTCCTTTTAGCTATTTCTTCGATGCTTTTGAAGGCATTCCAAGCTGCTCTCTTCCTCCTGCGCAGCTAAGGTTTTAAGTCGTTCATCATGTTGACTTCTCGACCTAGGTACACATAACTGCTGCATTCAGAGATGTTTGTTCCATTGAGAGTGAATGGGGCCTCTGGAACTAGTTCATTTTTCATGAACATAGTTTTGCTGAGATTCAGCTGTAGACCTATCTTTCCACATTCTTGGTCAAAGTCAGCCAGCATTTGTGCCGCTTGGCTAATGTTTGGTGTTATTAGAACGATGTCATCAGCGAAGCGGAGGTGGTTTAGTTGCCAACCATCTATCTTCACTCCCATTCCTTCCCATTCTAATTGTTGCACGACGTTCTCGAGGGTGGCGCTGAAGAGTTTTGGTGAAATGGTATCACCCTGCTGAACCTCTCTTTTGACATTGATGATCACTTCTTTGTAGAATGGTGAGATCCTGGTGGTGAATCCGTAATACAGCTCACAAAGGATCTTGATGTATTGAGTTTGATCACCCTGTTTGGCTAGGGCTTCGATGACTGCTTCAGTCTCCACAGAATCAAAGGCTTTCTTTAAATCAATAAACATGAGACAGAGTGGTATCCTGAACTCCCTACACACTTCAATGAGCTTGGTTACCGTGTGGTTATGGTCGATTGTGCTGAATCCTTTTCGGATGCCAGCTTGCTCGCATGTTTTCTCTTCATCTAATGTTCTGTCAATCCTGTTCAGGATGAATCGAGTGAACAGCTTGTAGATGACAGACAACAGGCAGATGGGGTGATAGTTGCCAATGTCGTGGATGTCTCCCTTCTTGAACAGTAAAACTGTCTTGCAGGTTTTTCAATGGGAGGGCACCTTGCATTCGGACAGGTAGCGTGTGAAGAGCTGATCCAGTGTATTGATGAGTACTGAAAGCAGATTCTTGAGGTGTTCAGTCTGAATCCGCAATGTCCGCCTGATCTTCACCAACTATAAGACCAAGATGACTGCCCTCCAACGTTGTGATGGTTCTATCACATCTTCCAGAAAGGAATGGAGAAGATTATCCATGACTTCTACTCAGATCTCTTTGATAGCCATGTCCACCTGCCCACATACCAAATTCCACAGGATGGATATGTTGTTCCCAATGTTCTCCCTTCTGAAATCCAACATGCCATTTCTTCAGTAAAGAAGGGAACAGCACTAGTCCCAGAAAAAAAAAACAAATTATGGCACAGAATTTAATTTCTGTCATGACGATTTAGTGGGCCATTTCCCAGAAAAAATTGTAAAAAATATAAGGCTAGCAATTTAAAAATATTTTAGAAATTGGTCTTAGATCTTTCAATAAATGTTTACTTAAGAACATTTGTTAGAGCAAAAGAAGAATTATATACTATAAAAACAATAGTCCACCAATTCTCATCTATTACCCAGAACTGAGATAAACACAAACTTTAAAGAAAATTAATTATAACTTTAATCATTTTATTTGCAATTGTGTAGAAATTAAGAGTTATCTCTTAAATGTCAGAGATTACAAACTCGGTGAGAAGATAACTTAATTCTAGACAGGTGCAACAAAAAATACAGAATTACCTTTCCTATACTAAAATTTAGAGCCTAACTTTATGGAAAGGGAAGAATATCTGCATTTCTCGGCCTGTTCTAAGCAAGCTGTCTGAGGCTAAACCAATGACTGGTGTAGATGAGATATAGGATTACTTTTCTAAATCCAGGTCTCACTGAGGAACAAAAAATATGTTTTAGGCAAGGTTTTATTGAAAATACTATGAGTAAAACCTATAATGCCATTCTCTATAAGAAAGTGCTAGCCAAGAAGTTGTAAAGCACTTATCTAACCCTCTAATGAATCTCAGTTTCTAAAATAATGTCCTTATTCAGAGAATACATTCTTGTCTAACATCTTGGTTACAGAGCAATGACTTAAATTTTTTCCTTAGCATACAGAATAGATTGGAGTTCATAGAGATGTAGAGAACAAGATAAAGAGAAGCTGGGAAGTAGCCACCTGAAGTCAAAATAAATCTCAAACACTGCTCTCCATAATAACTCTCCAAAGAGTCTAATTATGACTATATTAGTCTGGAGAGCAATTTAGAACTTATAACAATTTTGGAAATGATACACCAATTATCTGGATATTAATAGAACTTAAAAGTTATTTAAAACAGAGGAAATAGATAATAGGAACCCTATAAATGTATTTCTTATAAGGACTTTCATGTGAATAACAAAGCATGAACCTCGTGAGGAGCAATTTCAAATATTCAAAAATGCAAGAGAAATATTTCTTTATAAAAACTCATCAAACCAATATGAAAATTGCTAAATTAAATCCTGAGGTCGGAAGGAATCAATATGCAGAGTCTTATTTTCAATTAAATAATTATGGGACATAAAAAAGCAGGAAAATATTGTGTATTCCATGGAAAGGAAATAAAATGAGCACCTATAAAATAGCAGAATAAAACTGGTGCAACTTTTAAAAAAATAGTCATTTTAAATATGCTCAAGGACTAAAGAAAAGCAATTAACAAAGTAAAGTAAGCTGTGGTCAAGTAAAGAACATTAATAAATAAATATAAGTTGCATGGAAATGAGGAACAGGAAATCTGTATTTTAAAAGTATACAATAACTGGGATGAAATCTACATTAGAAGCCGTCTATAGTCTATAGTAGATTTGATGTAAAGAAGAAATAATTAGAAAGCCTCAAGAGAATCAAATAAACTATTCAAATATAAATGATTAGAATGAAGATATGAAAGTCTCAGAGAAATAAGAGACATTATTTTATACCAACATATATACAATAATAAAACCAGGGAGAAGAGAATGGCAGATGAAATACTTAAAGCAATTAATAACAAAATTTACAAGTGTACTAAACAACAATAACAATCTATTTATCATGGAACATAAACGCTCAGAATAATAACCACAAAGAGATACATAGAAAAGTTGTAGTAAAATAATTTATAAAATATAATAGGGGGACAGAGTCATAATATAGTAGTTAGGGTGTTTGCATTACGTGCAGCTGACCTGGGTTCTTGGCATCCATATGGTCCCCTGAGCACTGTCAGGAGTAATTTCTAAGTGTAGAGCCAAGAGTAGGCCCCAAGTATCACTGGGTGTGACCCAAAAATAAAAAACAAATCTAAGAACAAGTTGGAAGTATTGAAAACAGCTAGAGCAAAACAACATCACTTAAATGGAACCAATAAAATTAACAATTGGTCTTTCAGTCCAAAAGAGGGCATAAAGCAGAGGAATAACTTTTACAAAGTGCTAGGAAAGAATGTGTCTATATGTATATACATATATACATAGATAATGTGTATATATATAATATTTTATACACATATCTCTTAGCCAGACTAATTTCAAGAATAGATATACAGTCTGATATAGGTCATGAGGAATAAAAATAATTGAAAACATTAGATCTAGAGATTTATGTCAACCTACACACACACACACACACACACACATCCCAAATGCTGGAAAGTTAATTTCATAATTATAAAACAGGATAAAAACTTACTTTCCCTCTTTCTACTCTTAATCGACTTTAAGAACTTTAGGAAAAATATGTAATTTTGTATAGCATATAATATATAAATGGAATATATTTGTTAGTATATAAAGGAGGTTAATAGAAGCTAAATTATTATATTAAAATAATGATTCAGGTGGTAGTATAAGTTCATAGATTAAAAAGACATGAACCAGAGATACTAAATACTAAGGTTAATAAAGAATGTGCATAAGTGAAAATTTTTTTCTTATCTCAACTTAAACACAAAATGTGGCCCTGTAGCTTCCAAGACTGGCGGCAGTCTCCCCAGCGGCAGTCTCCCCACAGGTGTTTGTGTGACCCCTGCGTCTCCGCGGACCCAAGTGCCCCAGGGAAGAGCGGAAACTCCATCAACGGGAACCAAGGCAAACTGCCTTGGTTTCACCCTGACCCCTTGGGCCCTGTGCTTCTGGGAATCTCCCAAAACTCAAAACCGCGAGGACGCTAGCAGGAACACGCGACCCTCTTACTACATATCTTTAATGAGGTACCAGTGAACCTTGGTTCCTACATCCTTGCTACACACCCAAACTCTGCAAACAGACCAGACACCTACTAACTGTACTAACTAATCCCCCAAGAACCCATATTTGCAACCTACAAGAGTCATAATGGTAAAGCAACGCAAAATTCCATCAAGCTCTGTGAGTGAAATCACTAGTCCAGATGAGCCAAGCAATAACATTGAGTTGTATAACCTCTCTGATAAGGAATTTCGGAAAGAAATGTTAAGAATTCATAAGGAATTCAAAGAAGCAATGGAATGCAAACTCAATAAAATACAAGAGGACATGATAGAAGAAGTCAGGAAAATGCAAATGGAAATGACAGTTATTAAAAATGAGGTAAATGAAATGAAAAACACAATGGAAAGACAGCATAGCAGAATAATAGCTACTGAAGAAAGAATTAGTGATCTCGAGGACGAGTTCCAAAGATTCGCTACACAACACCAGAAGATAGAAAAAGACTCACAATTACCGAACAGACAACAAGAGATAATCGGGATGAAGCCAGAAGAAACAACATACGGATCACTGGGGTCCCAGAAGGGCAAGAAGAAAATCCTGATGAAGAAGAAACTGTCAAAGCCATAATTGCTGAAAAGTTCCCGGAACTAAAGAACGCTTGCCTCAAGATCCAGGAGGCCCTGGGATACCAGCTAAAAGAAACCCCAACAAGAATACTCCAAGACACATCTAATAAAAATGACAAAAACTATAGATAGGGATAGAATACTGAAAGCAGCAAGATCATAGAAGGAAATCACATACAAAGGAACATCTCTAAGATTTACAGCAGACTTCTCTGATGAAACAGCTCCGAGCCCGAAAACAATGGTGGGATATTGCGAAAAGGCTCAATGAACTGCAGGCTTCACCGAGAATTCTTTATCCGGCCAGGCTCACATTCAGATATGAAGGAAAGATACACAACTTCATGGATAAGCAACAACTCAGGAACTTCATGGACTCAAAACCAACTTTCAAAGAAGGACTGAAGGGTCTACTCTAATGCGATCAAACCCATAAGCACAACAAACACAAAAAGAAAGATGGCACAAAAATCCAATGACAATAATCTCTCTCAATGTCAATGGTCTAAATGCACCAATTAAGAGACACAGAGTGACAAAATGGATTAAAAATTGAACCCAACATTCTGCTGTCTACAAGAAACGCATCTGAATAATCAGAACAAACACAGACTCAGAGTCAAAGGTTGGAAGACCATTCTCCATGCAAACAACTCCTCCAAAAGGCTGGTGTGGCCATACTAGTATCAGATAATATAGGCTTCAGGCTGAAAAAGGTTAGAAGGGACAACGAAGGCCACTTCTTATTAATTAAGGGGGTATGTACACCAGGAAGAAATTACACTACTAAACATATATGCACCCAACGAGGGGTCAGCAAAATACATAAAACAACTGCTAAGAGACCTCAAAGAAGACATTAACAGTAGCACAATAATAGTTGGAGACTTCAACACTGCTCTATCAACGATGGATAGATCAACAAGACTGAAACTCACCAAGGAAATATTGGCCCTGAAGGAAGAAATGGAAGAAAGAGAGCTAGTGGATATATACAGGGCTTTTCATGCCAAAAAAAGCTGAATACACATTTTTCTCTAGTGCACATGGAACATTCTCCAAGATAGACCACATGCTGAGCCACAAAGCATACCTCAATAAAATTAAAAAGATAGAAATTGTGTCAGCTATCTTTTCAGACCATGATGCACTGAAAATGGAAGTTAACCGTACACAGAAACAGGGAGTCAAACCAAACACCTGGAAACTGAACAGCTCACTCCTGAACAACAAATGGGTCATAGAAGAAATCAAACAGGAAATCCAAAGATTTCTGGAAACAAATGAAAATGAAGACACCAATTATAAGAACTTGTGGGACACGGCAAAAGCCGTGTTAAGAGGGAAGTTTATAGCTCTGCAAGCATTCATCAGGAAACAAGAAAGGGCCCACATAAATAACCTGACTACACAGCTGAAGACATTAGAAAAAGACCAACAAAAGGAGCCCAACCCAGGCAGAAAAAAAGAAATAATAAAACTTAGAGAGAGGAAATCAATGAGTTGGAAACCAAAAAAAACAATCCAAAAAGATTAATGAAACCAAGAGCTGGTTTTTTTGAAAAAAATAAACAAGATTGACAAACCATTGGCAAGACTTGTAAGGACAGGGAAAGAGAGAACCCAAATAAACAGAATCAGAAATAAAAAGGGTGACATCACAACAGAAACCACAGAAATCCAAAAGATCATCAGAGATTACTTTGAGAGCCTGTATGCCGTGAAACATGAGAATCTAGAAGAAATGGATCAATTCCTGAAGTCCTATAACCTCCCACGGCTGAAACAAGAAGACCTCCAATACCTGAATAAGCCTATCACCATCGAGGAAATAGAAACAGTAATTAAAAGTCTGCCCAAACACAAAAGCCCAGGTCCAGACGGATTCCCTAAGTGAACTCTACCAAACCTTTAAGGAGGACCTACTGCCAGTCCTTTTCAAGCTCTTCCAGGAAATAGAAGAAACAGAAACACTCCCAAACAGCTTCTACGAGGCACATATCACCCTGATACCCAAAGCAGGGAGAGACAACACAAAGAAAGAAAACTACAGACCAATATCCCTGATGAACACGGATGCTAAGATCTTCAACAAAATACTAGCAAACAGAATCCAAAGACTCATCAAGAAGATTATACATCATGACCAAGTAGGATTCATCCCGGGTATGCAAGGATGGTTCAACATTCGCAAGTCAATCAACATAATACACCATATCAATAAAAAGAAAAAATAAAAACCATATGATCCTTTCAATAGACGCAGAAAAGCATTTGACAAGATCCAGCACCCGTTCATGATTAAAACGCTCCAGAAAATGGGAATTGAAGGGACTTTCCTCAAGATAGTTACAGCCATCTACCAAAAGCCCACAGCAAGCATCATTCTAAATGGGGAAAAGTTGAAAGCCTTCCCCCTGAGATCAGGGACAAGACAAGGTTGCCCACTCTCACCTCTTTTATTCAATATAGTACTGGAAGTACTTGCCATAGCAATCAGAGAAGAAAAAGGACATCAAGGGCATCCAGATAGGCAAGGAAGAAGTCAAGCTATCATTATTTGCAGATGACATGATATTATACCTAGAGAACCCTAAACTCTCTACCAAAAAACTCCTAGAAACAATAGACGCATATAGTAGAGTGGCAGGATACAAAATCAACACCCAAAAGTCGGTGGCTTTCCTATATACAAATAACGAAAGAGAAGAAAGGGATATTAAGGAAACTATTCCATTCACAATTGTGCCACAGAAAATCAAATACCTAGGAATCAACTTACCCAAGTATGTAAAGGACCTGTACAAAGAAAACTACAAGACACTGCTCCAAGAGATAAAAGAGGACACAAGGAAATGGAAACACATTCCCTGTTCATGGATGGGGAGAATCAACATTGTCAAAATGGTAATACTCCCTAGAGCTCTGTACAGATTCAATGCAGTCCCTATAAGGATACCCATGACATTCTTCAAAGAAATTGACCAAACGCTCCTGAAATTTGTATGGAACAATAAGCCCCCAAGGATAGCTAAAGCAATCCTCAGGGAAAAAAAGATGGGAGGCATCACCTTTCCCAACTTCAAACTGTACTACAAGGCAGTAGTAATTAAAACAGCATGGTATTGGAATAAAAACAGACCTGTGGACCTATGGAATAGAATTGAGTATCCTGACACCCAACCTCAAACACATGATCATTTAATCTTTGATAAAGGTGCAATGAGTCTAAAATGGAGTAAGGAAAGCCTCTTCAACAAGTGGTGTTGGGAAAACTGGGCAGCGACATGTAAAAAAATGAATTTGGACCTGTCTAACACCATGCACAAAAATCAGATCAAAATGGATTAAAGATCTCAATATCAGACTTGAATCCATAAAGTACATTGAAGAAAATATAGGAAAAACCCTCCACGACATTGAAGCTAAAGGCATCTTCAAAGGTGAAACATCACTAACAAAGCAACTAGAAGAAAAGATAAACATATGGGACTACATGAAACTAAAAAGCTTCTGCACCTCAAAAGAAACAGTGACTAAGATACAAAAAGCAGTCCACAGAATGGGAAAGAATATTCACCCAATACCCATCTGATAAGGGGTTAATATCCAGGATATATCAGGCACTGGTAGAACTTTACAAGAAGAAAACAAAACAACCCCATCAAAAAATGGGGAGAAGAAATGAACAGAAACTTCAAGCAAGGAAGAAATTCGAATGGCCAAAAAACATATGAAAAAATGCTCATCATCACTAATCATCAGAGAGATGCAAATCAAAACAACAATGAGATACCACTTTACACCACAGAGACTGGCACATATTCAAAAGAGCAAGAACAACAAGTGCTGGCGTGGATGTGGGGAAAAGGGGGACACTCATCCATTGTTGGTGGGAATGCCGGCTGGTACAGCCTTTCTGGAAAACAATATGGACTTTCCTCCAAAGACTAGAAATTGAACTCCCATTTGACCCAGCCATACCACTCCTGGGAATCTACTCTGGAAACCAAAAATACGCAGCGGAAACACCATCCCTACTTTTATGTTCATAGCAGCATTATTCACAATAGCCAGAATCTGGAAGCAACCAGAGTGCCCGAAAATCGATGACTGGATAAAGAAGCTTTGGTACATCTACACAATGGAATACTATGCAGCTGTTAGGAAAAATGAAGTTATAAAATTTGCCTATAAATGGATGGACATGGAGAAGATTATGTTGGGCGAAATTAGCCAGAAGGAGAGAGACAGATACAGAATGACTGCATTTATCTGCATGGCATAAATATATATGTACATATTATGATACCAATATCCAAGGTCAAGTGAAACATATATCAGGAGGTCTTGTCAAAGGTGGAAATTATCACAAACGTGTGGGAGTCAGAGGCTAGGTAAGACAGAAAATGGAACAGGGTGCTAACAATTGTCGAGGGTACTAATGCCAACCTAGAACTGAGCATTAAATAGAGGCAAAAGGATACACATGACAACCCTTTAATGTATGTTCTGTAATCCATAGTCTGGAGGGGAAGGAAAAAGAGAAAGAGAGAGAAATGGAAAGAAATAAAGAACCTGCCATGGAGGAGGGCTGGGGAAGGGGAGGGAACCGGGGACGTTGGTGGTGGGAGATGGGCACTGGTTGGAGGGACGGGTGCTGGAACACTGTATGACCAAAACCCAAATATGAACTTTTTAATTGTATATCTTTTTATTTGTATATCTCACGGTGGTATAATAAAATACTTAAAAAAC
>JAJIBD010027219.1:0-146481 GCA_021461705.1 Cryptotis parvus | reverse complement strand
CATGCACACACACACACACACACACACACACACACCAGACACATATATAAGAATGAGATAAATCAAATCCAGAATGACCTCATTCGTAAGAAACTTAAAGTCAGAGGCCAAAGCTGCCCTTTTTCACATATCTATTTCCCCAAACCTATTCCTCCCCAATTTGGGTTTAAAATAGCTTATAGCAGTACTAATTAAAACAGCATGGTATTGGAATAAAAACAGACCTGTGGACCTATGGAATAGAATTGAGTATCCTGACACCCAACCTCAAACATATGATCATTTAATCTTTGACAAAGGTGCAACGAGTCTAAAATGGAGTAAGGAAAGCCTCTTCAACAAGTGGTGTTGGGAAAACTGGGCAGCAACATGTAAAAAAATGAATTTGGACCTGTGTCTAACACCATGCACAAAAATCAGATCAAAATGGATTAGAGATCTGAATATCAGACTTGAATCCATAAAGTACATTGAAGAAAATATAGGAAAAACCCTCCACGACATTGAAGCTAAAGACATCTTCAAAGGTGAAACATCACTAACAAAGCAACTAGAAGAAAAAAAATATGGGACTACATGAGACTAAAAAGCTTCTGCACCTCAAAAGAAACAGTGACTAAGATACAAAAGCAGTCCACAGAATGGGAAAGAATATTCACCCAATACCCATCTGATAAGGGGTTAATATCCAGGATATATCAGGCACTGGTAGAACTTTACAAGAAGAAAACAAACAACCCCATCAAAAAATGGGGAGAAGAAATGAACAGAAACTTCAGCAAGAAAGAAATTCGAATGGCAAAAAAACATATGAAAAAAATGCTCATCATCACTAATCATCAGAGAGATGCAAATCAAAACAACAATGAGATATCACTTTACACCACAGAGACTGGCACATATTCAAAAGAGCAAGAACAACAAGTGCTGGCGTGGATGTGGGGAAAAGGGACACTCATCCATTGTTGGTGGGAATGCCGGCTGGTACAGCCTTTCTGGAAAAACAATATGGACATTCCTCCAAAGACTAGAAATTAAACTCCCATTTGACCCAGCCATACCACTCCTGGGAATCTACTCTGGGAAACCAAAAATACGCAGCAGAAACACCATCCCTACTTTTTATGTTCATAGCAGCATTATTCACAATAGCCAGAATCTGGAAGCAACCAGAGTGCCCGAAAATCGATGACTGGATAAAGAAGCTTTGGTACATCTACACAATGGAATACTATGCAGCTGTTAGGAAAAATGAAGTTATGAAATTTGCCTATAAATGGATGGACATGGAGAAGATTATGTTGAGCGAAATTAGCCAGAAGGAGAGAGAGAGACACAGAACGACTGCATTTATCTGCATAACATAAATATATATGTACATATTAAGATACCAATATCCAAGGTCATATATATCAGGAGGTCTTGTCAAAGGTGGAAATTATCACAAACGCGTGGGAGTCAGAGGCTAGGTAGGACAGAAAATGGAACAGTGTGCTAACAATTGTCGAGGGTACTAATGCCAACCTAGAACTGAGCATTAAATAGAGGCAAAAAGATACACATGACAACCCTTTAATGTATGTTCTGTAATCCATAGTCTGGAGAGGAAGGAAAAGAGAAAGAGAGAGAAACAGAAAGAAATAAATAACCTGCCATGGAGCAGGGCTGGGGAGGGAGGAGGGAACCGGGGACGTTGGTGGTGGGAGATGGGCACCGGTGGCGGGATGGGTGCTGGAACACTGTATGACCAAAACCCAAATATGAACTTTTTAATTGTATATCTTTGTAATTGTAAAAATAAAAAAAATTAAAAATAAATAAATAAATAAAATAGCTTATAAATGTTTGTCAATTTTAATGGAATATTTTTTCTTTTTAATTTGTTGGTGCACCAATTCCAGGAAATGCTATCAAGTACCCTCCAGTGAGGATTATTAATATATTTTAACTGAAAAATACTCTAAGAATGAGTCAAGTCATGGACTGACTCAGCAGTGGAAATCACTTTGAATCTTAATCATAGTACATGTCAAAGGAACCCAACAAATGTGTGTAGATGTCAACTTAACTGAAGGCTTTCATGGGATCAGACTTGCAAAGTAAGTCTTACTCTGATCTCTGATCTCTGAAAGTCTCTGATCTCTGAAAGTTTCATTCTTTCCTGCATGTTGGTCTGAGCCTGACCTATAGTCACCTTTTCTAAGAAAGGGACCATTTTAGCCAGATTACCTGTTTATGAAAGTGATTTTGCCTGGGGACAAAATTCTGTGATATATCTCATTGCACCTTTTAGAAAGAATAGCTCTGAGCAGTCTTCTGAGTAAATAAGTCAGAATCAAGTTAATGCCTCAGAATAAGGCATGCAGGGCAAAAGGCCACAATGGAAACATGATTAAATAAATAACAAAGCAACGTGTGTGAGGCACCACATAGCAGAACCACAATAGTAAGAAAAGTCATCTACTGTTCTGAAATTCCAGATTGCCACTCAGTATGTCATTAATTTTGCCATCAAATTATATCTTCCAAATTCCTTTTGTAACTTGTACACATTGTTGAATTATGGCTTTCTCTTTCCCCAGCCTTCCCCACCCAACCAGGGTGCCCAGAAACTTCTGCTGTTTTGTGTCTCTCTGTATGGAGGAAGTTTGGAGAGTGAACTAGGGATAACAGAGGAAGTCATCAGGGCTGTTGGGCACATTGGTGGTGATATGTTTATATTTAAACCACAACGACAACTCTATAAGCATTAGATTTGAACTACAACAACCAAACTTAAACTTGTGCCTGTTAAGAAGGCAGATGGTGCGGGTGGACACGTTAGTGGAGGGAAGCCAAATCTGATGGTGGGATTGATGGGTGCTGGGATGTTGTATGCCTGAAATTCAACTTGAATAACTTTGCGAATCATGGTGATTTAATAAATAAATATATACACATATATAACCATTATAGTATCATCACACCTAAAAATTAAAAATAGCTTCTCAATATCATATAAAAGAGAAAATATTGAGAAACCAGGTGTGTTCAGAATTGGTAATTAATAATCCCCAGGAATTTTGGCCTTCTCCAATTCAGCCTTTTTCCCCCTCAAGAAAACAGAATTTGGAAGAATCCTACTTAAAGATGTTTTTTTAAGAATCAAGATCCTCCTCTTCAGGACCAAAAAAAATGTAGCTTAGAGATGAGCAAACCAAAGTAGAAAGTCAAAAGGATGTGAGGAAACTGCCTCGTTCTGCCCACACCGCATTTATGATGGGGGCACTGGTAGCTTCCCCTTCCATGGTGGGGTGCAAGCCCTAAGCTTCCAGAATGACCTGCTGAGTCGGACAATGCTCACACCCATCCCAACATCCCTGATCACCAGGAGTGGGTGTTTCAATCTCCCAAAATCCCCAAGGGGCTCTTCATAGATACCTATTGCCTCAGGAGAAAACTGTTTAATCCTTCCAAACAGGTCCCAATGTGCCCCTCAAAAACCCTTGGTTCTGGAGTCGAACAGAGGCAAAATCAATGCCAGGAGGACCAAGGATGTCAAAGGTGTGTGTCACAGTGTCCACAGTGGAGAGAAGCACTGGAGGACTCTGCTTACCTCCTGGTGGCTTCTTCTTGAAAGATCTAAGGGCCATCCCTCCACCCCGGGCCATCTTCCCGGCTCCTGACCAGACCAAGGTTCTTTCTCCCATTTGTATCACCAGGCTCTTCTGCCCCCATTACCTGTGTGAGGCTGCTCCTCTTCCTCCTGGGAACCAAAGCAACCTCGCGGAGAGACCCAGGTCTGATTGGAATGACCTAAAGGAACACACATGTGTCTCGGGATGTCATCTCCTCCAGAAGGGGCCGTCCGGGCTCCACTCTCTTCAAAGTCATCTACACACACACTGTCTTTCTGAACACCTTCTCTGCTGCCTCCTCACTCCTGAGACTCACCACAAAGCGCATGTTGGGGAAGGAAGGGGGAATTCGTTCCTGCTCTGGGATGGCCAATTGGCGGTTGCCTCCATAACGCTTGTGCATTGGCATGCGGTGATGGACGTGTCAGATGATGGCAGGCTGGCGTCTCCGCTGCAAAGGCTTTCATTTGTTTTCCATCCCAGTGACACACAATTTCCTGCCTTCTCTGCCCCTGGGGGTGTTTTCTGCAAAGAGAAAACATTGCTTGAGACTTTTAGCATAGCTGCCCTAAATTAGCCTCCTAAGTTCTCTGTGTTCTCCCAAACCACGGAAGAAAGAGCAAGAGAACAAACCTAAAATGAAGGTGGACGAAGAAGTTTGTGTTTGCTGAGAAAGCGTGTGTGCAAGAACCACGGGACAAGGGGGCTGGTCTCCAAACAAAATTAAGAAATAAAATGTTATTCATTACCGAATGATCCAACACCTGGTAGGTGTTGGAGATTGAATTTGTGGACCAGTTAGAAACCATGCTCATATCGTTAAAAAATATTTGGAAGACTGCTTGGTTTCAGAGAGGCACACACACCAAGTGATAGCGGAGCAGGAACAAAGTGCATGTGTGTTCTTGAAGCCTGAGGGATGGCGCTGGCTTGAACGTTTCATGGAATAGGGCCTCACACAGCCACTCATTTGCTTTCCTGGGGCTGAGCTCCCTCTACCTTCTCCAGTCTCATGCCCTCTGACTATACAATGAGATCTAGAGAATTGTTTTCATTCCAGAATGAAAGGCGTCTGTTTCAGATTGAAGAGTCTTCTCAGGGTGCATTTGAAAAAAGAAGGTATGGAATGAGTATGCGGTCGCCTGAACTCGGTTCCTGATTTTACACCTCTGGCCCTCCACTAGAGAGGATCGCCATCCATCTCCCACTGTCTGCTTGGCCCAAACTATCTTTTTATTGACTCCTACTTCCACCCTCTTTGCCTGTCTGGCTGAAACCTACTCATTAATGAAGCCAAGACTCAACCTTAGCCCCTGCAGGCCTAACTAACTATCATTGACTGAGGCCAAATGGATTGGTCCTTTTGGCCTTTAGCTGTCATTGCTCTAGCACAATCGTTTCAAATAAATTGTTTTGGAAAGCAGTTTATATACAGGGACACACCTGGCTGATCTGATTCCCCACAATGTTTGCATAGTTGATTGCTTTTTACTGCATCTATGAATATAGTACCTCGTCTCCTCTCCTAGTATCTGGCAGGAAGTGAGACACCCTTTGCAGAGCCCGCCCCATCTTCTCCAGCTGAGCCCTAGACACCAGGATGAGAGAAGACAGGGCCTTCTCAGGGATCATGACATCACTGAGATGGGAAGGGCTGCTTCTACCTCTCTGTGCATGACTCTGTACCTCCCTCTGCCTTCCCACGGCTACTCCCCTTTGCAAGTCTGAGAATTCTTCCAGAAGACCATGTGGCTTCCCTCTGTCCTCTTCTGCCCTCCTTCATCGCCGACACTCCAGACGCAAAGTCCACCTTGTCCTGCTGGACATTCCCCTCAGCCTCAGTATTTCCCTCTTTTCAGCCTCTGTTGATCACCTGAAGCATCTCCTAGTGCATGCGCCATCAGATCTAACACCCTGTTCTGCCTGGGGCTCCCCACCCCCATGCCCTTTACCCCCCACATCTGCAGTTCTTTCCCACCACAGGGCCCCCTTTGTTCTGCTCTTTCCCCCAATCAAGGGTGCACATGCTCACTTCTGGCTCTGTCTTGGGTGGCCATTTCAGTAGCTGCTTCCTCTCTTCCGTCCCTATTTCCTAAATCTTCCCTTGTCCAGGTAGACTTGCAAGAAGAGCTCCAGTCCCAGGGACTCCTCGAACCTCCACAGCACTGCTGTTTCTTTCCAAACACAACAGGAGGCAGAATTTCCTGTACCCATTGACAGCCTCATCCATCACAGGGCCCTAAAGTGCATCCCGGAGTGGGGCTGGAGCGATAGCACAGCAGGGAGGGCGTTTACCTTGCATGCGGACCTGGGTTCGATCCCTGGCATCCCATACGGTCCCCGGAGAACCGCCAGGAGGAAAAGAGAAGAAAGAAAGGAAGAAAGGAAGGAAGGAAGGAAGGAAGGAAGGAAGGAAGGAAGGAAGGAAGGAAGGAAGGAAGGAAGGAAGGAAGGAAGGAAGGAAGGAAGGAAGGAAGGAAGGAAGGAAGGAAGGAAGGAAGGAAGGAAGGAAGGAAGGAAGGAAGGAAGGAAGGAAGGAAGGTAGATGTGGTTCATTAGAACCTTGAAAATTTGCCAATTGATCTTTCTATAATCTTCGTCCTGTCTGTAAACTAGAAGTATGCATTGCATAGGATCACAAAGAGGATTAAGTGAGGTTTCACATAGAGAATATTTTAATTGGGACCCCACACATTTAGGTCTGAGTGTTTGTCTGTGTAGCTGTGTCCATTTTATATATATATATATATATATATATATATATATATATATATACACATATATTCACACATATATTTACTTTGCATATAAAATGATAATAAACATTTTAATATACCATAGTCTTTCCTTCCTTATCACTATTCCTCCCTCTCAAAAAGGCCCTTTCCTTGTATCCAGAGACCAAGCTGCTACTGTATTTCCTTTAAGTAACCGACAACTAACACAAAAAACTTCCACTGAGCCGAGGCTAAGTAGCCAGAAAGCACCATGTTTGCCGGGGTTTGAATGCTGAGGTTGGACGCAGAGTAAACAGGCAGGTGAAAAGGTTGGGATGATGAAAGACGATAGACCGCCAGCCCTGACTAATGGCATCGTAAAGGAGATGAACGTCTGTGGGCTGCCCCTCCGCCCTGTGCCCTGCAGGCTGACCTTTCCCTTCCCCTCTGGGAATGCAGGTTGCTCTGGAGCCCACGAAAGTTGGCCCTTAGTCAACAGGCCAGGAGAGAAACAGGGCTTTGAGGAAAGGCCGGCAGGGTTGGGCCTTGCCTGGTGCTCGAGGCTGCTCCCCAGCTACCAAATTCTTGATCACTTTCAGAGATTTGCTGTTCTAATGGCAAAGAAACAAGGGGGAAAATGGGACCCATGGTCAGCAACATGTAGACAGCAGGACCCATGGTCAGCAACACGTAGACAGCAGAATCTCCAGTCAGCAACACAGAGACAGCAGGACCTATGGTCAGCAATATGTAGACAGCAAGACCCACGGTCAGCAGGACCCATGGTCAGTGACACAGAGACAACAGGACCCTCGGTCAGCAACAGAAAATACAGAGACAACAGGACCCATGGACAGTAACACAGAGACAGCAGGGCCCATGGTCAGTGACACAGAGACAACAGGACCCTCGGTCAGCAACAGACAATACAGAGACAACAGGACCCATGGACAGTAACACAGAGACAGCAGGACCCATGGTCAGCGACATGGAGACAGCAGGACCCATGGTCAATAAAAAGGAGACAGCAGGACCTACAATCAGCAACATGGAGACAGCAGGACCCATGGTCAGCAACACGGGAGACAGCAGGACCCATGGTCAGCAACATGGAGACAGTAGGACCCATGGTCAGTGACATGGAGACAGCAGGACCCATGGTCAGTAACACAGAGATAGCAGGACCCATGGTCAGTGACACGGAAACAGCACAGACCCATGGTCAGTAACATGGAGATAGCAGGACCCACGATCAGCAACACGGAGACAGCAGGACCCATAGTCAGCAACACGGAGACAGCAGGACCCATGGTCAGCGACACGGAGACAGCAGGGCCCATGGTCAACAAAACGGAGACAGCAGGACCCATGGTCAATAAAAAGGAGAGAGCAGGACCCACGGTGAGCAACATGGAGACAGCAGGACCCACGGTCAGCAACACGGAGACAGCAGGACCCATGGTCAGTGACATGGAGACAGCAGGACCCATGGTCAGTAACATACGGAGACAGCAGGACCCATGGTCAGTAACACGGAGACAGCAGAACCCATGGTCAGTAACACGGAGACAGCAGGACCCATGGTCAGAGACATGGAGACAGCAGGACCCATGGTCAGCGACATGGAGACAGCAGGACCCATGGTCAGCGACACGGAGATAGCAGGACCCATGGTCAGTAACACGGAGATAGCAGGGCCCATGGTGGGTGACATGGACACAGCAGGACCCATGGTCAGTAACACGGAGACAGCAGGGACCCATGGTCAGTAACACGGAGACAGCAGGACCCATGGTCAGCAACACGGAGACAGCAGGACCCATGGTCAGCGACATGGAGACAGCAGGACCCATGGTCAGTAACACGGAGACAGCAGGGCCCATGGTCAGTGACATGGAGACAGCAGGGCCCATGGTCAGTAACACTGAGACAGCAGGACCCATGGTCAGTGACACGGAGACAGCAGGACCCATGGTCAGTAACACGGAGATAGCAGGACCCATGGTCAGCAACACGGAGACAGCAGGACCCATGGTCAGCAACATGGAGACAGCAGGACCCATGGTCAGTGACATGGAGACAGCAGGACCCATGGTCAGTAACACGGAGACAGCAGGGCCCATGGTCAGTGACATGGAGACAGCAGGGCCCATGGTCAGTAACACAGAGACAGCAGGGCCCATGGTCAGTGACATGGAGACAGCAGGACCCATGGTCAGTAACACAGAGACAGCAGGGCCCATGGTCAGTGACATGGAGACAGCAGGACCCATGGTCAGTAACACGGAGATAGCAGGACCCATGGTCAGCGACACGGAGACAGCAGGACCCATGGTCAGTAACACGGAGACAGCAGGACCCATGGTCAGCGACACGGCGACAGCAGGACCCATGGTCAGTAACACGGAGACAGCAGGACCCATGGTCAGCGACACGGAGACAGCAGGACCCATGGTCAGTGACACGGAGACAGCAGGACCCATGGTCAGTAACACGGAGACAGCAGGACCCATGGTCAGTGACATGGAGACAGCAGGACCCATGGTCAGTGACACGGAGACAGCAGGGCCCATGGTCAGTGACATGGAGACAGCAGGGACCCATGGTCAGTAACACGGAGACAGCAGGACCCATGGTCAGTAACATGGAGACAGCAGGGCCCATGGTCAGTGACATGGAGACAGCAGGGCCCATGGTCAGTGACATGGAGACAGCAGGGGCCCATGGTCAGTGACACGGAGACAGCAGGGCCCATGGTCAGCAACATGGAGACCGCTGCCATGCAGGTGGTTTCCATGTTCAAATTGAGAGGTTAAGAAGAGGATTTTTTTTTTCAGATAGATTAACTTTTATTTGAAGAGACCTACTTTTCCCATACATACTTCCTAGGATTCATACTATACAACAGCCTGACTAAACCGCTGTTCCAAACCAAAATTTCCAACAGAAAAGTGTTTTGTTCCACTAGGTCATAAAGAAGAGCTGGCCTTTGCAGGTGTACATGCTCTCCAGCAGGAGGCCCTAGATTGATCCCTGCCACCAAACATCACCAGGATGACTCTAAACACCACTGAGGACAGAAAAAAAAGAAAACACTAAAAAATATACCCCCAAAACAGGGGCTGCAGAAACAGGCCAGGAGGAAAGTCATTTGCTTTATGTGTGACCGACCTGATGCCATGGTTTGATCCCTGGCATTCCACATGGTTCCCCAAACCCAGCCAGAAATGGATCATTGGTCCCTGAGCAGAGAGCGAGGAGTCAGCTCTGAGCACAGACAGGAGTTTCCCAAAACAGACAGACAGAAGTGTGTTTTCCTAGGGCATTGGCGTAAACAAGACCATGGGGTTCATGGTTTGCCAGAAGGTCCCTGGGCCCATGTGTGCCTTTGATCAGACTGGACAATCAATAAGCCCTAAAGTACCATGGGAGACTGCTTAATGCTGCTCACACCTATACAGTGTGTTAAAGATCACACACACACACACACACACACACACACACACACACCCTCTCTGATGATGACACTTTGTGCAAAGAAATCGGAAGAAGACGGCAGCATTATTCAGTGCTATACTTCCCAGAATCTAAAATATGTGGTTTGGGGCCATCCCCAGCTTCCTCCTGGCTCTGGCTCAAGGATCTCTCCTAGAAGTCCTCAGGGAACTGTATGCAATGCCAGTGATGCGAACTGGAGTCCACCACAGCAAGGAAAGCTCCTTAACCCCTGTACCATCTCACCAACCCTAAAAACTGATGTGTAAATGCCCCTGTTTTGAAGCCTGACATGCAACCCAGTTTGTAAACTGGGGGAAAAGCTATAGAGCCGTGTCTCAGTTTTACAACTCGCCCATGCCATTTTGATGCCCCTTTAAGAAATGGACTGTCGGATGGGAGGGACAGTACAGTTGACAGGGTACTTGCCTTGCATGCAGTCAACTGGAACCAGTCCCCGGCATCCCATATGACCTCACCAGGAGTGATCCCTGAGCACAGACGCAGGAGTAAGCCCTGAGTATGGCCAGGTGTGGCCTAAAAATCCCCTAAAAGAGAAAAACAGGCCTTTCTTCTTTGTCCTCAGTTCAAGGATGGAGGATGAAGAGTTATGGCTGTTTATCTACTCGTTCAGCTTATCTACTTCTTCAAAAATATTTTATCAAAAATGTTGGAACAAAAAAAATGAAAAGAAAACTCAAGGCTAAACCTCAAAAAAAAGTCAGAATAGATGTTTGTCTAGTTGAAGACTAGGACAAGCTTAAATGGAAAATCCCAATGCCCAGATGGCTCCTCGGGCCCCCATTTTCAAGTGTACCTCCCAAGGCAATGCTTTTCACTTTGGAAGCCTTGGGGATTTGGGGCATTCCTTTAAAGACAACAACCAGACTGGAGTGGGGAGAGCATTTGCCTTGCATGTGGCTGACCCAGGTTCGATCCCTGGCATCCCATATGGTCCCGGGGCACATGGCCAGGAGTAATTCTTGAATGCAGAGCCAGGAGTAACCCCTGAGCATTGATGTGTTGACCCAAAAAGGAAAAAATTAAGTAATTAATTGATAAAATAAAGACAGCGTTCTCCTGGCTTCTGGCTTGCAACCAAGTGCAACATGTGCCCCTGTTCTGATAGATATTAAGTACTTTCTCACCCCCAATAAAGATAAGGAATGCATATTTGTAACATCAGTCATCACTGTTTTCATTATTGGCGTTCTCTAAAAAGTCTACTCTGTGTAGCCAGACAGAACTGCAGAATTAGACCTCTTGTGTAATTTTTATTATATTGGTGTTACCTAGTTACCTCCTTTTATCTCGCAATTATCTGTAAACATTATCTGTAAACATACTCCTACATATTCCACACGTTATGTGCCGGTGTCTAAACAGACACCAGACTGTCTTGTCATTGCTCTCTATGTTGGAGCCTATGAAGCAAAGTCCTCCCCCTGTTGCAGGACACCTAAAAGCCTCTGCATCTGCCCTGGATTGCCTCCTGCAGATCACTTTGTAGATAGGGGGTAGTTTAAATGTGGCAGTTTATCTGACCATGTGTTCTGTACTGGCTGGTATAAATATTCTCTCATGCTACCACAATCATCGTGGGACTAGCTAGATCTTGCCAGCATATTTGCCTGTCCACGTTGGATCTCTAAATAATTAGACCAGAGAGAAATGCTGTTTGCCTCCAAGCAAGCAAGCATGGCTCCCTGATAACTCAAAGGCAACTAAAATACAAAACTACCGTGAAGTAGAGGAGACTCTTGTGAAGGCTTGGAGAAATATTTAACTGGCATTAGTATAGTCTTTGGTACAGAGACATGCCATATCAGAAACCCCCTTCTCAAGACTCTCATCCACTGTTGGTGGGAGTGCCGACTGGTCCAGCCCTTTTGGAAAACAATATGGGCATTCCTCCGAAAACTAGACATTGAGCTCCCATTTGATCCAGCAATAGCACTCCTGGGAATATAGCCGAGAGACCAAAAAACACATAGCAGAAACACTATCTGTACTTCTTTATTCATCTCTGTGCTATTCACTATAGCTAGAATCTGGAAACAACCTAAATGCCCGAGAACAGAGGACTGGCTAAAGAAACTGTGGTTCATCTACACTATGGAATACTATGCAGCTGTCAGAAAAGATAAAATTATGAAATTTACCTGCAAATGGATGGACATGGAGACTATCATGCTGAGTGAAATTAGTCAGAAGGAAAAGGACAGATATAGAATGACTGCATTCATTAATAGGATATAAATAGATACCAGTGTTTTACTAAATGTGGGAAATGGTAATGGCAGATTAAAACTCACCATTGAATAAATACAAAGAGACTTAAGTGATAAACTCTAAATATCTGCAGGGCTAGCCACAATGTGTAAAACAAGAGGGGAGAGATACAGAGACAAAGAGAGAGACAGAGAGAGAAAGAGAGGAAACAGGGGCTACCTGCTGTTGAGGCAGCCTGAGGGTGGGTGGGAGGGGGTGGGGTACATTGGTGGTGGAAATGGGGCACTGGTGGAGGGATGGGTGCTGGAATACTGTATTACCAAGAACCAATTATGAACACCTTTGTAATTGTATGTCTTACGGTGGTATAATAAAAAATGAAAAAAAAAAGAATTGTTTTTATCTAAACACCAAAAAAAAAAAAAAAAAGAAAACCCCCTTCTCTACCCTATAAAGGCATTTCCAGGCAGATCTTGGCTCAAAACATTAGCATATAATAGGGCCTAGGTGAGGTGCTGGGAGAAATTACCTAAGGGCATTTGACCCTTCCTGCTTCCCATAATAGTGGGAGATCTGAGTTGCAGGGGTATAAAACTAGGCTGCTTCCTCTCTTGCTCTCTCTCTTTTTGGGCTCTCTCTTTGGAGCTGCACCCTTCTTGGGAGTCTTGTCTTTGTCTCCTCTCTACAGGGCCTTTACACGTGGTGGCCGCCATCTTGATCTACACTTGGCTGGGGTTCTAGCCTGGAATCCTAAGCACCGAGTTTTTCCTATTGCTGATTTGTATGCCTGAACCTGTGTAAAGCCTTTTAAAACTGCATCGGATTCCTGAATCTTCATCCATTCCCGCCGGCTTTGGAGATAAAAGGGAACTCACTTCCCGGCACTGTTGGGGACCCCAGTGGCGTCCCCGACACTCCCCCAAAGTCCTCCCTCCCTGTCCCTAATCCCAGACATGTTACTCTCCACTGGCTCCTCCTGCAACTTCCCTTGGACAAGTTCTTGTGGATTCCTTGTGTTCCGAGTTCAGGTTTGCCCCCTTCCTTTCTTTACTACCTAACTTTACTTTTAGTTTCCTCTGGAAAGGTGAATAAAATGTAAACTTTGTGTTATTTAATTTCCACTTATTTGTGTTTCTCCCAAATTTCCAGGGGTGGTTGATTTCTTATTCTACCCCTGGATAGTCCAATGCCGTATTTGGTAAGACACGGATACTTTCCAGCGTTGAGGCAAGTTTCACAGTCTAGACTAATGGTCTGTCTTGGTGAACTGCTTGCTTCTTCTTCTTGGTGAACTTGCTCCTTCTGTATTTTGTACTTAAAGGATTCGAAGAGGCATTGCAACAAAAGGCTGAGCGAGTATTCAGCTGTTGGGTGGAATGGGCTAGTCACATCTGTTAAATGAGGTGATCAAGGAGGTAGTCATATTGGAGTTACCTTTATCCTTAGAGATTTTCTGTTTTCTTGTCCCTTCCATCAAAAGAAGGTCCTGAACTCTAAGACTCAATTTGTCTATTTCTCCTTGTAGTATTTAGAAAGTCATGTATTTTGAAACTATGTGCTTGAGTACGCAAATATGCCTTCTTCGTTCGCGGTCTCTTTATTATTAAGAAACTGGTTTCTTTATTCTGGTCATCATTTTTGCTCCAAAATTTAATTATCTGATTAACATAACTACTTGCAGCATTGTTAGGGAACTTTGGGATAATGGATAGTCTTTCTTTTATAACCTACTTTTGTCTTTATAGTTATACTGGATTTCCTGTTGACAATATTTAATAATGCCTTTTATGTAACCTGATTACACCTGCCTTTTAATTAATATATGTAGGCTATTATGCTATTTGTTTACTCTTTGTCCCACCTTTTTCATAATTTTTTCTGCCTTTTTCTTTTTGGAGAGGGGAGCGGGTCTTGTGATTTCATTCGGTATACTCTTCGGAGATGGATTAGCTGCATTTTTTAAAACTCAGCGGTGGCTTTTTCGTTCATAGTGTACATCTCTAAGTTACATGTCTACCTCCCAGTTATGCCCTACCACTTCACATAAAGAGATTGGTCATTTTGGTTGTTGATTTTGGCATTGAACCCATAAGATTTGAGGAGTTTCACTCAGGACTGATTCTTTTTTTTGCTGAGAGGAAGGTGTTATCCCTCTGAATCATCTAATTCACCAGTTCTTCCAACCAGAGTGATGGGGACAGGAACAAGTCCCAGACCTAGGTGAGATCCAGGCTCTGTTCCTGCTGATTCTCTGCCCACCCTTGTTGAGGGTGTGGATCAGGGCTTGACTGATGTTGGGGGGAATTCTCAGACTCTGAAGCTGCCATGCTAAGATCCCCACCAGACCCCTGCCTGGTGACCCCCTCCACCAACTGCCTTGTCTTACCACACTCTTACTTAATCTCCTTAACCCTGAACTTAATCTCCTTAAATTCAGTTGCAGAGCCAGAAATTGCATTCTGGCTAGGAAGCGGGGCAATTCCTTTGTCTCCCATCTCCTTGGGATGGCTTGCTCTCCTTTGTGACCAAGGGTCTGATGACTGAGAAAAAAAATACACCGTTTTGTATATCATTCCTAGTGTTTTCCTTGGTTTAGAGAAAACCCTATATGTAGGGCTTACTACGTTTTAGACAAAGCTGAATCATCTCTGCTATACTTTATGTTAATGTTGGCTAATGTTGGATGGACCAAAATTTTCCCCCCTGTTGGGTTCTTTGTATGTAAGATTTTGTTGCAGGACACCTAAAAGCCTAGGCCTCTGCATCTTCCCTGGATTGCTTTCTGCAGATCACTTCGTAGATATGGGGGGGTAGTCTAAATGTGGCAGTCTTATCTGACCATGTATTCTATACTGGCTGGTATAAATATTCGCTCATGCTACCACAATCATCGTGGGACTAGCTAGATCTTACCAGCATATTTGTCTGGCCATGTTGAATCTCTAAGTAATTAGACCAGAGAGAAATGCTGTTTGCTTCCAAGCAAGCAAGCATGGCTCCCTGATAACTCAAAGGTAACTAAAATACAAAACTACCATGAAGTAGACAAGACTTGTGAAGGCTTGGAGAAATATTTAGATGGTATTAGTATTAGTCTTTGGTGCAGAGACATGCCATCTCAGAAACCCCCTTCTCTACCC
Organism: Cryptotis parvus; assembly: GCA_021461705.1. Taxonomy (NCBI): domain Eukaryota; kingdom Metazoa; phylum Chordata; class Mammalia; order Eulipotyphla; family Soricidae; genus Cryptotis; species Cryptotis parvus. The sequence goes on along the minus strand of JAJIBD010027219.1, from coordinate 131,280 downwards.
TGTAAAGGCATTTCCAGGCAGATCTTGGCTCAAAACATTAGCATATAATAGAGCCTAGGTGAGGTGCTGGGAGAAATTACCTGAGGGCATTTGACCCTCCCTGGCAGTGGAAGTTACATTTAGCTTATAGCTCCTCCCAGCTCTGCTAGAAGACTTTGAATTTGCTCTGGGTCCTTGATGGTCTCCTGAAGTTGCTACATTTCTATAGAGCTATTTTCCTGTTTTCATCTCTAGATAGCCCAGCCCAGAATGGGCTGGGTTGGGGAGTTTGGGCGGATTTCTAGCTATAAAATAAGCTGCAAGAAGAAAGAAGCCCTTTCTTTTTTTCCCTTTTTGCCATTTCAGCTTCCCTTGGCGTTTTGCTTCTCCGTCCTCTCCATTCTCTGTTGGGCCTCAACACGTGGTGGCAGCCATCTTGGCCTACACCTGGCTGGGGCCTAGCTGGGAACCCAGAATCGGAGGTTTTCCCTGCTCTTGGATTGTATATTGGAACCTGTGATAGTAAAACCCTTTTTAAAACTGCATCGTATTCCTGAGTCTTCATCTATTCCCCGCCCGGCTTCGGAGGTAGAAGGGAACTTCGCTTCCTGGCACTGTCGGGGGACCCCCGCCGCTGTTCCCGACAAGATTTTAGAAGGTCTTGGCTTTATTTCTGGTGTTCTGGGATGTCATGACATTTTCACTGTGCTCTATTTTGTTCATTGATTTTCTAGGAGTTTTGAATCATATGATAACTGGTGGGGGAGGGCAGTAAAATTGTTTTTACGTAATTTCCTTTATTTAAAAAAAAGTTCTGGACTGAATGTTGGGCCTAAGTGTGATTCTTTTTCCATCTGTTTTCCTTTTCATTCCTCTGTTACCCCCTGAGAAATTTCCTTTCTTTATCTTCTAGCAATCTTCCCAGGGTATTTTTGAAGGTTTCTGTGGTTTTCTGCATTATCGTTGCTTCCTTTGGGTTTCTCGTCTGACCTCTCTCTTCTTCGTGTTGGACGCTCTTCTCCAACGACTTAACGAATGACACATCAGAGTGAGCCTGGGTCATCTCATCCTCCAGATGGCAAAAGAGCTATCCATAATTACTCATGTTCCACAAAAGTGCTCAGTGGTCAATCTCAATGATGAGACTAGTATACGTAGATTGGAACACATTAAAGTCATGAGTTCCAAAGAGCAGTGAAACGAAACAAGACTGAACTGGTCACAGTTGGAGGACGCTCCCAACCAACTCATTATTTAGAATGCTGCTAACAAAGAGGGCATTCGAGTACTGATCTCACCTTTCCTGTATAGGAACATATGGAAGGAGAGGAAGCTCCTCTCTATGGATGCATTCCCATCAACCAACAAAAGATGAGGAGAATAGTACCACCGTGGGTCACCTAAGGAATTAAGAAAACTCCAAACCATCCAGTTTCCATCCAGAGAATGGTACAAAGCAAGGGAGCAGCCAGATAGCCTGTGTCTCCAAACTGGAGAACAGGTGACCACATGGGAATTCTCCTGCAAGAAAACTCTACCTAAATCTCAATAGGTCTTTAGGTTCCGCTTACAGGAAATGAGGTCACCAGAGTGTGGCACAGGACCCCACCTGGATGCAATCAGCATCTTACCACAGGGAAACCTCTCTGGGTTAACTTCCTTTGATAAATAAATTGAGAGACCTTACCAATGATAAATGACTGACAAACTATCAACACATTGCTTTCAGAGACCTCATGTGGAGCCCATTTCACAAACACTATAAAATAAAATCGTGATGCCTTTAAGACCATTGACAAGAAATACACTGACTGAGCCAGAGCATGCGGCCTCGGACTCGCCTGGGGAAGCTGGTTCTCCGCTTTCCCCCGCGCTAAGCTGACCATGGAGCTCCCGGGGGGACAGATGGGTTTTGGGAGTGGGCCCATCACCTCCGGGGGTCCCGGAAGCAGCCAGATGAGACTCACCCACCACACTAGCCGCCACCTTCGCTGTCCGGACGCTGGGATACTACCTCACGACCAGATTAACAGAGCAAAACCAGTTCGATCCCAGGTAGGCAGCTCCCAGAAGCGGGAATCGCTGGGAATTCGTCAGATGGAGTCAGGGGTCGGCCCTTCCCCCCCCTTCATTTTGTCGAGCCTGGTGGCCCCACCCAGGAGCTGCTCTGGGGTGACCAGCCATAGCATGCGGGCCTCGGACGCGCCTGGGGAAGCTGGTTCTCCGCTTTCCCCTGGCTAAGCTGACCATGGAGCTCCCGGGAGGACAGATAGGTTTTGGGAGTGGGCCCATCACCTCGGGGGTCCTGGAAGCAGCCAGATGAGACTCACCCACCACACTAGCCACCACCTTCACTGTCCGGATGCTGGGATACTACCTCACGACCAGATTAACAGAGCAAAACCAGTTCGAGCCTAGGTCGCGTGGCCGCAAGAGGCAGCACGATCCACCAAAATAGTGGAAACAGTAATGTCCTTTAATTCACTGCATTCCACGATGTGCAGGAAAGTTTGGCGGGGAGGGAGAGATAGAGAGGAGAGAGAAGACATACAGAACCTGCCAAGTAGTTGAGGTGGGGGGGGGGAGGGAGGTGGGGACATTGGTGATGGGAGATGGGTTTGGGTGGAGGGATGGGCGTTGGAACCAGAACTCTGCATGAGCATCTTGCAATTGTATGTCTAAAATGGTGTAATAAAATTTGGGGGGGGGGGGGGAAGTGCTAAAAATAAAAAAAGAAATACACTGACTGGATATTGGGTGACAGTAAGGGTTGGCCTATCATGTGTTTTAATGCTTGAGATAGATAGCACATAAGTATATCTTTAAGCGAAACAATATAGCTCTCGAGAAACTGTAAGCTACAGTCTACAGTGTCTGAGGAGGTGGAATGTTATCACAAGAGGGATTTGTTTAGAAACCATGCAGGAGCACTGCCATGGAGAGCACAGAGAGAGCAGCCTGCACACTGCTCCTTGTTGACACATAGTGAACAGGTGACAAAGGGTCTATCATACACAGCCCTAACTTTTACCTATGTTCAAAAGTCTCTGCCATCCAAGATGTTTTATGAACTGATTCTCAATCCTGTGAGGGAGTAATTGTCTTGGCGTCCGTAGCTTCTCCAGAGAGAGGGAGGCAGCGCCCAGTGACCAAGACATGACCATATTTTCTGGGTGACAGTTTCCAAAGAGTTTTTCTGTCTCCATCCTGACTATTCCTATTTTTAGGGGAAATTGTGCTTATCTGTGTCGGGATCAGTTGGAGATCCCCAACAGTATAAGGGAATGGGTTCCCTTTTACCTCAAGAGCCAGCAACAGATGGACAAAACCATGAGTTCTCAAATAGGGTGCTTGTCTTGTATGCCTCCCATGTGGCTGGATCCCCGCAACCATGTGCTCCCCAAGTCCCATCGAGAGTGATTCTTGAGTGCAGTGCCAGCAGTAAGCCCCAGGCTCAGCTGGGTGTGGCCAAAAAACCCAAAAAGTTGTCACTGAACCCAAGGCCATTTAGAGTGTCACAGATACACCCGGCAGAGCAGAAACCAGCTTTCCCCATTGTGCACGGCCTCACAGCGGCCGTGCAATTTACCTCCAAATTGCTGTGAATATTCTACCCACCCTTCTGAGAGAGCCCCACAAAGTAATGAGAGTATAGTGCCCAGCACGGCAGAGTCTGGCAAGCTGTCCAATGAATGTTCGATATGCCAAAACAAGTAACAAAAATGTTTATTTTCCTGACCCCGAAAGAACCCTTAATATGGCAACAGTAAGAAAGGCGAACAAGCAGTGCCTGATAAAATTTCCACGGCCATCCTAGGCTGCCAAAACGAAGGACTAAAATGAAGGAACGGTTTGAGGCTCTTCATATTCCTGAATCAACCAGATGCCATTGGGCTACATTGACACTTGATAGGGTCCAATGGAAATGTTACTGGTGCCCGCTCGAGCAAATCGATGAATAACGGGATTCAAGTGATCAAGTGAATTAAATAAACTCTGCCACTACAATCCAAGGCTATGGGATCTCCCAGACCTATGGCTGATGATCAGATTTCTCTGACCATATGCTCAGGCCAAGATCTCCCCACCAAGGGGCCGGAGAGATAGTACAGTGATTAGGGTGTTTGCCTTGCATGCTGCCAACCCCGAGATCCCCAGAATCCCATATGGTCCCATGAGCACCACCAGGAGTAATTCCTGAGTGCAGAGCCAGGAACAACCTCTGAGCGCCGCTGGGTGTAACCCAAAAAAAGCAAAACAAACAAAAAAAAATCTCCCACCAAGATAAAGACCTCCTCTCCAAAACGTAGCTTTTCTTTCTCAAACTTCGCCAAAAGCACAAGTCTGGCCCTCCTTCATGGGCAGGTCTTTGCAAGGTCAAAGACCATCACTCACATGCAAATCTCCAGGTAACCACACCTAGCCCAGGTCTAATCAGATGCTAATTGACAGGGCCTCAGTCCTTACTATCCCAGTTGGCTCTTATACAAAGCACTGTGGAGCGAGGGTTGGCTTCAGAATCAGACTCAAGAACAAAAAGCATCTCAGGACACATAATATGGGAGGAAATAATAATTTCAGACCATGATCTCCATGCAACTAGATGGCTATCTCCAAATATCCACAAGGTCCATGTTCATTTTATTCTGCTCCAGGATAATTTTCGTGCTCTGCTCTCTGTTTTACTGGTCACCTGCCTGAGGCAAACCACCATGACCCTTCCTTTCATTTTTACACAGCTGATTCAAAAGGGCAAGGTTCCAACATAGGCAGACTGGTTTTCTCCTGGTAAATCCTAACTGTCCCATGCAGGGACCTGTGGGGAGAAGAGAAAAATGCCCAAACTAGAGAACATTGGATTCATAATAGAAATTACAGCAAAATCCCAAGAGTTATTAAAATCAAACTGTCTTCTCTGTTCTTGTCCCCATTCTCCTATTGTGATTTGCACAAGAACCTTAAAGCAATGCAAATGGCTTTAAGCTGCAAAGACCTAGGGCCAGCTATGGTGGCATCTGCCAACAATTCATAAGGAGTCATATTTTATTATGGGAGAGGGGGTATTCAATTCCCTACTTTAGCTCATTGGCCCCTGCCTTGCTCTGGACTTGCCCTGAATAGCTGATTCCAAATAAGACATTTTCATGCTATTCTGGGGGCAGGGAATCCCTTATTTGCCCAGCTCTGGGGAGGAGTCTTAGGGCCCATTTGTTCCCTCTCCAGAATTCCTATTCAATAAGTGACTTCTTTTACTTTTTGTCCTCATTTTTTTGGTCATACCCCGCAATGCTTAGGGGTTACTCCTGGCTCTGCACTCAGGAATTACGCCTGGTAGTTCTCAGAGGACCATATGGGATGCCGCAGATCAAACACGGGCTGACCACTTGCAAGGCAAATGCCTTCCCCGCTATACTATGACTCTGGTCCCTACTTCTTTTACTTTTTATTTTATTTTATTTTAGGCATTGGAACTTGCATTACCGTTCCCAGGAGGGTTTCATGCCTAAAATAATCTAGAACCACACTCTCCACCAAAGAGTCCGTTTACCTCCAGCCTTGTCCTAGTATTACCCCCGCCTATGTCCCCTGCAGTAAGCTTCCTACTAAAGACCATTTCTCATTCCCTGTGCCTTTGGGTATTTGTTTCCTTGCTATGTTTCTTTATAGCCAACATCTGAGAAAGATTGTTCTCAGTCTCTCCCTCCCCTGGCTAACTTCACTCAACATGATGCTCTCCTGAGCCGTGCATATAGCAGCAAATTGTATGGCGTCACTTCTCTTAGGACGAGAAGTATTCCATTGTGTATATGTATATAGCTAGGGTAGGTTATAGCTTAGGTTTCTTCCAGATTTGGGCCACTAGGAATAGTGCAACAGAGGGATATGGGACTGCCAATGTCTTTTCTTTTTGTGCATTTTTTTTCTCCTTCCCCTCCCTTCACTGTCAATGATGGTGGGATCAGTGGGGCCTCCGACACACACCTGTTCATACACTGAGCTCTGGCGCTCACTGAGATTTTCCCTCCTTTATTATGATGCATGCCCGAGTGGCACCAGGGGCTTACTCTGTAGCCAGGGTGTTCATTCGGGTTGAAGTATTTCCAGGGCAGTCTCACACAGATGCTTACCAGGGCTTTGCACTTCCTGGTTTATGCATCTTTTAGTGATGCTCACCAGGTAGCACCCCCTTGGGTATGGCAGAATCATAGCTAGTGCCAAGCATTAGAGACAGCAGAATCTCACCTGGATTGAACTCGTGACCCTCACATTCACAAGGCAGGTGTTCTATGCCACTGTGTCCCAGGGCCCAGAGGCTTGTTTACAGTTTGACAGGACGATCACCTTTTGTGTTTCTTGGTACTGAATTCTTACAGGGAGGCCACAGTGGAGAGGGGGAGGCTGGTGTGTTGGCTCTCAATATCCTTTTTGGCCTCATTAGCACTATCTTTGGCCTGGGGGCTTGTTATAAGCACACCTTGTAGTTCTCAGGAGCTGCTCCTGAATCTGGGCTCAGGGTTTACTTCCAGCAGTGTTCAGAGGACTATTAACAAATTGGGGATCAAACATGAACCTTCCACATGCAAAGTAGCTCCCCAGCCCCCTGAACCATCTCTCCAATTCCATCAGCATTTTTCTTAATAGAATTTAGGGAGCTGGAATGATAGCACAGCAGGTAGGGCATTTGCCTTGTATGTGGCCAACTCGGGTTCAATCCCCAGCATCCCATATGATCCCCCAAGCTCTGCCAGGAGTAATTCCTGAATGAAGAGCCAGGAGTAACCCCCTGAGTGTTGCTTGGTGTCACCCTGAAAGCAAACAAAAAAAAGAAAGAAAATAGATTTTAGATCTCCCACCATGATAGATATAGTTGCTGGTTATGGTTTGGGGATTTTATTTTTTAAGGGAGACCACATCCAGTGATGCTCAGAGCCTCCTAATTTCAGGAGCCAGTCCAAGTGGTCCCCATTTCGAGACCACATGGTGCTGAGGATTAAACCCAGGCATCCACATGCAAAGCCTAAGTCCAGAGCATGGATGTATTTCCCCAGCTCTCTACTTCTGTTCTGAATCCCCAAGAACTGGTTCAAATATCTTAGCCATTATTATTTCCTCCTTATGTTTGAGGTCTCAAGAAGAAGAGAAAAAAACATTGACAGGAATGCGAAGAGGAATTAGAATATTTGAGATTCCATGTAAGACCAGGGAGATGACGGGACATAGGTGGCACATGGCCTCCAAACCAAATAAATGAACAGAACAACAGAAAAATGCAAAGTAAAACTGCTTCTAGACCGAGACTGGGTTTCTCTTTTGACAATACCATTGATAACAGTCACTTCTTTAAAAGAGATTGGCTGGAGGAACAGGACAATGGAAACTTCTCTGCTTGCCAAAGAAAAACAGGAAAAGTCCCAAGCTTGGAACCAATAGGTAATGGAGGTGCCATCATGTGATTTAAAACCACATTGGAAATATTTCTGCCTTCAACGTTCCTTCCCTTATACCAATCTTTGGCTTGTTAGGTTTGTTTAGAAAGCAATTTTTGAAAGATTAGTCTGATAACCCCCAGCTGGTTCGAGACAGGCTGAGACTGTTGATGGGAACCTCTGAAAATGTCCATTAGTTCATTTCTCTTGTCACTTATCACCAGTGGGGGGCAAGCCTTCAGTATGAAAGTTGTTTATAAACCAGTAGCTTTATTTTTAAAACAGAAAGGGAAGCCCAGGTGAGGCTGTGCAGAGACGGCACACTTTGTTTTTGGGGATCTATCTGCGTTATGAAGCCTCCTCAGTGTGTTCATACTTTATAGCTCAACCATCAGCCACTAATCTTCTCCATGTCTTTCTAAAATCATGAGGTAGTAGTAGGGGGCATTTTTCCCTGTATAATCTCTCAACAAAAGGAAATAGTATAACTTTTGCATGACACAATTATATGGAGCTTGTCATTATCTATTTCACAATTTGGGGATCTGAAGGAAACCTGTATATATCCTGTGTATTTTAGATATAAAGATGTTTACCCAGCCTTCTAGATGCCACTTCTTGCAAATGACAATGTCCTTTCTGAGCGTAGTGATTGGCTAGCTGCACTACCCAAATACGCAGTCCCTACAAGACTTGATTCCTGTCCCTTCCTCTCCCTCACCCAGGTGTGCACTTTGGGAAGCCAATCTCCCTCTAGCCCCAACTCCACCTTTAACTGACTCAGGCAATCCACTGACTCCATTTTCCCGGCTGTCATTCTGAATTAAAAGATGGGCAGGTGACATCTGCAACAATTCCTGGACCTGTCCTGTGAATATGGGACCTATAATGTGAATATGGGGAGTCGTGCCTAGAGGAAGGATGGGGTGACTAACTTTTCTTCACTTAACCCGGAAGTTATCTCCTCTTCTGCACATAACCCAGAAGTGATCTCTTTCCTGAACATAACCCAGAAGTTCTGCCATCTTTTCTGCACATGCTGAGTCAGCCAGAGAGCTGTACTGTTATCCAGGATGCAGAAACAGAAAACTCTAGTGGCACACCTGAATGAACTTGAAATCTCAACTATTCTGGACATTTTCCCAGGTAAAAATTTCCTTTGTTGGGGCTGAGGGATAGTATAGCGGGTAGGGTATTTGCTACATGTGGCCGACCCAGGTTGGATCCTGGCATCCAATGAATGCTGAGCCAGGAGTAACCCTAGAGCATTGCTGGGTGTGACCCAAAAAAACAAAAAAAAAAAAAAGCAAAAAGAAAATTTCCTTTGCTGTCCAAGTTTTTTTTCCATTAGACTTTCTGTCACACACACAAGGGAGTCTAATTTATAACAGACTCCCCTTAGAGTGTCCACTTGTGTGTGTTTCGGGGTGGGAGGTGTCAGCATTTGAATCGTGTTTGATTTCCTTTGGGTACACGGTTAAAGTAAGGAAAGGTGCCCTGAAGTTCAGAAACAAACCTGGAGTAATTGTCTGAGGGTGTGGGATGAAGTCACATAACACACTTGACTACTGAGGCTTTCTCTGTGCAGGCTTCACTGCTCTTATTGTGGGTCCCTTATGTAAGGTAAGGGAATAACCTCCCATCTCACAACCTACCTCCACTCCCCCCAATCTCCAAAAACACTCCTGTCCAGCATTACCAAGTAATAAACATACTCTCAAGGCAAGAGAGGAAATCCCAACTTCTGGCTGTATTTTTTTATTTTTACTCATCGTGAAAAACACAGTTAAGAGCTGTTCATGTCAGGTTTCAGGCACACAATGTTCTGACACCATCCTGCCACCAGTGTGCATTTCCCACCACCAACGTGCCACTTTCCTTCCCACCACCCATCCCCCACCCCCCCACCCCACTCTCTCTCTCTCTCTCTCTCTCTCTCTCTCTCTTTCTCCTTTTGGGCATTATGGTTTGAAATACAAATACTGAAAGGTTACCGTGTTGGATCCTTTATTATTTTCAGCATGCAGTTCTTATCCAGAGTAATCATTTCCAGTTATCTTTGTCAGAGTGGTCCCTTCTCTGTCCCAGCTGCCTTCTCCCCAGCACTTGAGACAGGCTTATTTTTGCTAACACCTGACCTGTTCGCAAAATTCTCTGATGATGTGGTGGGCAGAACAATGTCACTCTCCATCCCATGTCCACTGAGGAGTCCTCAGGACCTGTGAATAAGTGATCCTGTTATGTTGCACGGACCAGGAGCATGAAAGCTACAGAAGGGATTACTCTTAGTTCCTAGTGGAAGTTACTAAGATCCAGAGAGGAGTGGGATTGTGCAGGGGCCTAAACACTCAGTTAGACCCCAGCATTTAGACCCCCCAGCATTTAGACCCCTAGCATTTTTGCTCATGGAGGAGAGGGCAGGTGAGTCAGATAGGTGACAGAGAAGAGTACAGCCCAATGGCATTGGTTTTAAAAAGGAAGAAGTAGGTTCACAAATCAAGGGTGGCTCCAAGAATCAGGAAAAGGCAAGTAATCCATTTCTCTCTGGAGTCTGCAGAAAGAACTCGGCCTCCCCACCCTGCCCAAGTCTTGGGTTTGCTGAACCATAATCTCTGCCAGCACTGTTTTCCAGTGGGAAGTCAGTTTTGAACCACTAAGCCTTCTGCAGTTTGCTCCTGTAGGTTGTAACACATCAGACTCCTGGTGTTGTTTTAATGTTCTACTTTCAGGGACTGAGGAGACAACTCAAGTGATAGGGCATATTCCAGGCATGCATGAGGTTCTGAGTTTGAATTTGCTCCCATTCTGAGCACCCTCCTGGTCCTTGGGAGCCTCTGGCCTTATCTGCACGCATCACTAAGCCAAGATCCTCCAAAGGATAAAAATAAAATAAATTGAGTCTTTCTATGGTCTAGGGTAGCACTTTGGTCAAGAGGAGTGATGGAGGAAAGGTCCATAGGAAGTCTAAGGATGTGATCTCTGGGCAGGTGACTGACACCCGCTTTGTCTTCTGTACTTGGTACTTCATTAAAAACTGAACAGTTACATTTTTCCTATTCGTGGACACCACTGGTGTACTGTTTTCTGATTGTTCTCCCTCATTTGCACACAATAAATCCTCCACAGCAATCTTTTCTAACAATTTTTTTTGCAGTGTTGATTTCCAATCCACATGAGTAAGGCATGAGCTTTTTACTTGAAATACATCCCTGCTTTATTAAACAGTAATTTTCTTTCAGCTCCTTTGCCCCTCACATAATCCAAGCTGGGTATTTTTAATGATTCATTAAATTTTATTCTTGATAGTGTTTGCAGAATATTTTTACTTGAGCTTTTGTAAATAATGAATGCTGGACACAATTTTGCTTTGGGTACTTACATGTAATAACCCTAAGTATGTATTTTCACTGTCAAGAGATTTCTAACCATAATTGATCTATACTGCATATCCATGAACCATGGGAATCCCTTACCTGTGTGATTTTAGGGAATTCCCAGGAGTTATCTTGTCTCTCCCCCAATTTAAGGATGAGAATATTGAAAAAATAACTTGTCTAATATTTCACATATATAGTCAGTAGAGACACTGTAATTTAACCATACTCTGTCATGCTTCTTTAAGCCCTATGTATGAGAGAGATCATTTTATATCTACATATCACACTTTGCATGATACTCTTTGTTTAGCCATGTCACATCAAGTTGCATGATTTCGCCCTTTCTTGGAGCTGCATAGTATTCCATGTGTGTACATATTCCACAGCTTCTTGGTCCATTCATCTGCATTTTGGTCACTGGATTGTTTCCAGATCTTGGCTGTGGTGCTAAGTGCTATGCTGTACATAGATCCTTTCTACTTAATGTCTTTGTGTTTGGAAGGTAAGATGCCAAGAAATAATATGTTGTATGGGTTGTATGGGAGTGCTAGTTCCTTTTTTACTTTTCTTCGAGATTTCTTCATATTGGTTTTTCTCTGCAGAGATTGGACCATGCTAATCAATTTAAGGTGGGAAGTGAAAGACACAGAGAAAAACATAAATCAGTACTAAGGGAAATAGAGAGAACACCAGGAAATGGAAAGACATTCCCTGTTTCTGGATTAGGAGAATCAATATTGTCAAAATGATCTTAACTACTCAAAATACTATACAGATATAATGCAGTCCCCATTAAGACCCCAATGCCCTACTTCAAAGACTTGGGCAAATACAAGTTTTGGATAGTGAGCTCCAGCCCTCATTTCTCATGGTAAAGAGGAGCCAGATTCTGGTGAGCTGAAGTTTAAGGATACAAATACAGAATCCCACTGTTCTTTTTAGAGGGAGCCACTCTGGTGGTCCTCAAGAACCAGCTGTGAGCTCTGTGCTTGAGGATGCCTCTTAGTGGGGTCAGGGAACCATGTGGTACCAGTGAATGAACTTGGGGCTTCAGCCTCCAACCTGCCCTGTGAGCATTGTCTCCTTCATCTCTCTCTCTCCTTGATCTCTCTCTCTCTCCTTAATCTCTCTCATCTCTCTCCTCTCTCTCTCTCTCCCCTGCCCCCACCTCTCACTACTCCACTGCTTTTAACTGCTTTAGCCTCATCCCTAAAACCACAAAATCTCCAGACCACCTCTGGGATAACCCAGGTGGTCCCAGACAGCACAAAACTCAAGTTGTACCATATCTCAGACCCAGGGGGTCAGTTGGGTTAGTTGACCCGCCACTAACCAAATGGGCCAGTTGACTGAGTGGTCCCTAGGCCCCCTGAGCACTGCTTGGGAGCTCCCATTCCTGAACAAATAAAAGGTAAGTGCAAATGTAGCAGAGTTTGCAGATGGGGACTGGGGAGCACCTGAAGTCCCCCAGGAAGGCAAATTGGCTGTGCCTTCAGAAGGCAGAAAGAAACCCCTGGAAATATGTTTCCATTGTGACATGTGACTGTCAAATGAACCAAAGGGGGTTTCCCCAAAGATCTAGGAACCCCAGTGAGCCTCTGTGTGGGTGGTCTAGGCCCTCACCTCTGCGCCAGTCTGTGACATGCCTTGAAACAGTGGCTGCCCACCTGGTCTCCCACCACAGGCCTTGGGCTGTGCTCACAGACCTAGGGACACTCTGTCTTCTCCACGCTCTTTGCCATCTTGCAGATGGAAGCTCACTTCCCTCCTTTCCCTAGGCTTCTTTCATTAGGCTCCCTCCCTACCTTCTCTCAATCCCCATGGAAATCTTGCAAGTGGGGGGTAACTGACCTATGCCCATTTTGTAGATGAAAGACTGAGGCTCAGAAAACTTAAAACATTCTCACAGGACTGGAGAGATAGTACAGTGGATAGGGTGCTTGCTGACTTTGAACATGGTCCATCTAGGCTTGATCCCTACACTCTGCATCATCCCCCAAGTCCAGCCAAGAGTGAACCCCTGAGTGCAGAGACAGCACCAAGAGTGGCTCCCTGAGTCCAGATACAGTACCACTGTCTCTATCGTTAGTCAGCAGCTGAGTGCTGGGTCCATAGCTTTTGTCTGGGAGTGTCACCTGACCCTGAGGATAGGCATTTGCCCTCCAGGTTCTCAGACCTGAGCCATCCCCCTGCGCCATCTCTCTGGCCCCTAGAAATAAAGGGTATTGGGCCCTTTCAGTGCAAAGATTGTTGCATGTGCACAGAGAGCCAGATTCCCAGCAGGAAAATGAAGATTCATTTTAGCGTGTTGATCCAATCCGGATGGCAGAGTCCCAGTCATTCCACCCTCTGGTCTCTGCCTTGTCTACACTAGCTCTGGGAAGGGACCTCCAGGGCTCAGGCCCAGTGCAGGCCCAGCCCAGACCCACCTTTGTCTGTCTTTGAGGACATGCCCTTGGACTTCCCTGAAGTCCCACACCACACACTCCCCACTTGCTACCCAGACATGATTAGGAGACAATTATTGGTGTCATTCATGCTGTGAACTCTGACCTGAGGGCTCCGTGCCTGAGAGGGTTTCTGAGGTGGAGTTGAGAGGATTATCTTCACCTTGCTCATTCCCATGGGGGGCACACAGCATCCAGGGTATCCCAAGTCAAGTCCTCCCTTCTGCACGTGCTTATTCAGGCTCTTGCCATTATATCCTGATGGGGATGAGACTGTCTCAAGCTGGTCTTGGGGAGAAGGATCCATCCTATGGTATGAGTTCAGGGTAACAGCAGCTGCAACATCCTGGGGTCCCCCCTTTCCTCTGCCAGGGATTAGATTCTTCAAAGAGAAGTGCCACCAGCCTGGTGACACTATAATTATCTCGGCCATTTAGGATTAGGCTCCTGGGAAGCTATAATTATCCAAGCATTGTTGTTGTGCATGCGCAGGGCTGTTCCGTGTTACTGGGCAGTGCCTCTATTTCTCCAGGATCTGGCCAAGCCTACCTCCTCCCTCCCCAGACTGTCCTCTCAAATGTGGATCCTATCAGGAGCGGCAAAGACGCAGCTGGTGTGAGGAGGGTTGGTGGATCCTGACCCTGGTGCTCACTGTGGGCAGAGAGGAACTGGCTTCCCCATGCCGCCTGGGAGAGCAGTGCCCAGAGAGTTGGGTCAGCTCCAAGACGTGCCTTTCTCCGACCCACCGCCAAACGACTTTTCAGCTTGTCTTTAGGTCTTGTTCAAGAACGTTCTGGCCATTGAAGCTGTGCCTTTAAACCCAGGCAAAGGCTGTTTGCTGTAAGGAAGCACAGGGCCTGCAGTGAGGCGGGGACCAGAGGACAGAGCAGGCCCTGGAGGGTAGAGGGACTGGCCCCCTCAGCTTCCTGGTCTGTCAGAGCTAAGCTCCACCTTTGGGTGTGTGATAAGCCTCCCAGGCACTGCCTGTGGCCCGTCCTCCTGAGGCCTGGCCCTCACTGTCTCTACTGCATAGAGAAAGCCCAGAGAGGGTGAGACTTGCTTTGTGTACCCCATCAGGGAGATGACAGGCTGAGGGCGACCCCTGGCTGCAAAAGTCTCCGGGGATCTCCTGGGCCTTCTCCCACCCGAAACTCAGCCGTGTGCTCACAGCACCCTCAGCACCCAGCGTCTGAAGACCTCCTGCTTGGCTCCGAGTTCCAGAACATCGCATCCGTTTGGGCCAAGCAGGTGGGAGAAGCTGCTTGGAGCCTGGGGAGAAGAACCCGCTGCTGTTCTGTGAGGCCTTCCTGGTTAGCAAGGGCTAGAGGCAGAAGAGTGGGGTCACACTCTCCCCTGGCCTTCGAGAGTATGGACCACTTCCTGGGGGGTTCGTGAGGGGTTCACAGAGTGGGCTCTGCCCACTCTGGTGCAGCACAGGGCCAAGTAGAGAACTCCAGTTCCACTGGTGCCCTGGCTTCAGCTTCAACAGCACACAGGCGGGTGTCTGCAGGTCATTGAATGGTGGATTCGGGGCCCCAGGTGAAGGATCTGTCTCTGAAGCACTTGATGGGGGGTCTCATAGTCAGATAGATATCAAGATATGACTAAAGTTTAGGGGCTCGGAATTACACATGAATCTTTGATCCCATGAAGCCAGCACTCCTAATTCCTGAGTTGTAAACCTAGACTTTAAATGAATTGTGATTGGGGGCGGTTTAGGGGGTCACACCTGGCTATGCTCAAGAGCTACTCCTGGTGGTGTTCAGGGGACCATATGGGATGCAGGAAATCAAACCCGGTTGGCCGCTGCAAGACAAACTCTGTACTTGCTGTACTATTGCTCCAGGCCCATTGTTCTGTTCTAAGGGAGACCTTGAGAGCCAGAATTTGTTTAGGGATTGGGACCTGGATAATGAGATGCTTAAAAGGAAAAAAGGTTACGATGTGATTCAAACCAGGTGGTCATGGTGCAAAGAATGAGGAAGAAGCTTACGAACCCAGAAGGACCCCACTAGGAGCAGTGTTGGATGGGGCAGGGTTTGGGGGAGAAGAATGTTGGGAATCCAAACATGGTGCCTTGTAAGCAGCAGTTAGGGCTTCCTGGAAGAGGTGGTTTAGTGGGGAGAATAGACCTCTGTGCAGGTAGTGGGCCGGCAAGGTGAGATGGCAGTGCAGTGGTGGGCCTCAAGCCTGGGCCTTAGAGGAAAGCTATATTCAGTCCTCCTCCACTCCCCCATTCACGCCTGCAGGCTACTGCGAAGCCTACAGCTGCTGCTGTGGGAATCTGGTGGCAGGTGTGAAGTCTGCAACTATGGCAGTCTGATGGCAGGTGTGAAACCTGCAGCTGTGGCAGTCTGATGGCAGGTGAGAAGCCTGCAACTGTGGCAGTCTGATGGCAAGTGTGAAGCCTGCAGCTGTGGCAGTCTGATGGCAGGTGTGAAGCCTGCAGCTGTGGCAGTCTGATAGCAGGTGTAAAGCCTGCAGCTGTGGTAGTCTGATGGCAGGTGTGAAGCCTGCAGCTGTGATAGTCTGGTGGCAGGTGTGAAGCCTGCAGTATGAGTGTGCTGATTGAACCTTCATCTTGATGAGGAGAACACCATGTTCTAGGCCACTGGGCTTAGAACACCCTATCAGTTATATCTGAAAGATATAACTGATAGGGTAAGCCTCATACCTCCCAGGGTTTCTCCCCACCCCTGTGGAGCCCACATCTCTTATCAATGCCCAGTACACATATCCTGTGGTCATCTGCTCTGTCCTTGGGAGAGCTGCTCAGTGCCAAGAATCTAAGGTCCAAGTGACCTGTGCTGGCGACCGAGCCGCAGGCCTGAGGGGGCTGCTGGTGTTGTGTGTAGTCTGAGCTGCTGCCAACCATTCTCAGTCACCTTTTCTGATATGAGGGTCACCGGTTGCTCTGCCTCGACCTAAGGCCAGGTCAGTCTGTACTAGCCCAGGGAGAACATCTGGAGCATCGCCCTGCTGAGACATCTGCTTGTCGGGGTGCATGGGCTCAATTGTAGTCCCAAACTATCTGGTTAGACCTGGTAGAGACAGACCTGGCTCCTGGCCCTTGCAGGTGATAGAGCCTCAGGGACCAGCCACGAGGCCTCCAGCCCCATGACGGCAGACCAGCTTCCTGATATGGAAACGAGAGCAGTTTCTGAGCACTTAGTTTCACCACCACAAGAGATGGTACCCCACAGCCACGGGGGCTGTGTGCAGCACTGTCAGCTGTGAAATCTGTCCAGGTGTGTTCTTCCCCAGGCACCCATGGGACCCAGACCTGGGAGTGGCATGCTCTCCTGATGAAGCCTCTGTCCCTGCTTACTCTCAGGAGAGGCCACTGAAGTGCTCTGGGACCCCAGAACTCAGCAGGCTGCCCTGAAATGAGCAGCTCCTTCCCCTTCTCTGCACGGAGGTACAGCCTCCGAGGCAAAAGGAAGTTTCTCCGTGGAACATTTCCTAGTTCTCATGGAGTCTCATGTGAAGAAGGGAGAGTCATGTCTGTTTAACCACCACAGTCTCTGGCAGAGTCCTTAGGTGTCGCACAGATGCTCAGTCCCGAGGCCTAGGAGAGGTGGAGAAGGACGAGCCAGCACCCTACATCTGCCCAGAGACTCTCCCCCAAAATAAGAGTTATCCAGAGATACTACCCATCAAATAAGACAGTTATCAAGGGTAGAATGGGAATTCTCCGGGGCAGCAAAAATGGGAAACTCCACAGATGTTTCCCGGATCATCTCTGGCAAAGACTTCCTGGCACCACCCAGAAGCACCGCAGCAAGGTCCTGGGGGTGGAGGGAAACTTCCAGAACCTTCCTGACCTGGGGACTTGGTACTATTGCCCAAGAGTCACTCAGAATGTGTGACTATTAAAAAGAACATAGTGGTCTTAAACAACCAAGACTAGGGGCAAGAAATAGGCTAGCCAGGTGCAGCCCATGACTAGGGTTCCCCCTCCCCACCCTTCCTGAGCCTACACGACAGCAGCAACTCCATGGGTGTCTAGCCTTGATCTGACACTAGTCACATACCCCAAAGACATTGAAGTTCTGTCTGATAAGGAATGCCACAAGGCAGGGGACACCATGATGGGGGCCAGGGTAGCCTTGTTCTTCCCCCACAGTCCCGTACCTGCCCTCACAAACAGAATTGGTTTAAGATACAAGCAGGTGAGCTGTGTCTCCCCATAATAAAACTCTTGATCTCCCTGCTGTTTGATAAAGCCCTGGGTTCTGTCCCCAGCAATGCAGAAATAAAGTAAGTGCAGCATTGCTGGGCTGAGACCTTCAGCCTAAAAAGTTGTTCCTTCTTCTGCCAAACACCATGTCTGCAGATGAAGACCATGGGTAATGCCTGGGACCTCCTGGGAAAGTCACCGTCCGCACATGGCCAGGCCAGGCCAGGGACAGGCGGTCCAGGAGGAGCGATCTGGAAAGTTTCATTCACTCAGGTCTCGGGAGCCTCCGGGAAGGTCTTGAAGAGTCATGAGTAGACCCTGAGGAGGTCACAGAGGTCACCGGGCATGTGGCCGAAAGCCCTCCCCAGTCTGGCTGTTTAGGGTCCCTAAAAGGATGGTGGTAGCTCCCGTCCCGTCTGATTGTTTTTCCAAGTGAGGAAGACCGAGCCTGGTTTGTTTTTGTAACAAAACCATATTTTTAGTGGAGTCCATTATGAATCTTACATTTTTCAAGCTGTCTCAAAGCTTATTTTACGCTGACATATTTCAAAGCTTACAAAATTCTTGCTCAGGCCAGGACGGGGAGTTAGGAAAGTGAGAGGGCAGAAGACGAGCACAGAAGAGAGCTGGGCCCTTTGGGGGCTCCCTGCAGCTTTGAAACCTCCATTTAACAGTAAGCCCCTGCTTGGGGAGAACTCTCCCCAGGGCGCCACCTTCTGCTCCTCCATACAAGAGCGCCCCCACTCCCAGATGTTGCTTGGAAGACCCAGGACCCCTCAATTCCTTTATGCCCATGGCCTCGGGACAGGAAGGGCATGCTCTTATCCACTCCAGTTTCAGTGCCAGAGCCTGACCCCCCCCCCACCGCCCCTGCCCCCCGACTGCGATTCATCCAGCACAGGACAGCAAGGATACAATGCTGCATCCTACGTGACAAGGGGATGAGGAAGTGATGAAGGGGTCCCATCCTCGCATCTCCTGACCCCAAAGGCAGTTCAGGTAAACCAGTTCCCTGGCTGTTGTGAGAAATCAAACTCTGATATTAGAGCTGTTTTCTTGAGCAAAGCCAAACTGAAATGTTAGTCATGGTCAAAGTCATCCCCTTCCTTCTTCCAGCCAATTAGAGGTTGGGTAGAATCTGGAAACAGAGTGCCCAAGAACGATGACTAAGTAAAGAAACTAGGAGCCGGAGTGATAGCCTTGCATGTGACCAACCTGGGTTTGATCCCCAGCATCCCATATGGTCCCCCAAGCATTACCAGGAGTAATTCCTGAGTGAAGAGCCAGGAATAACCCTGAGTATTTCTGAGTGTGATCCAAAAAAGAAAAAAAAAGAAGAAACTATAGTACATCTACACAGTGGAATACTATGCAACTGCTGGGAAAAATGAAGCCATGACGTTTGTCTACAAATGGATTGACATGGAGAGTATTATGTTGAATGAAATTAGACAGAAGGAAAAGGACAGATATAGAATGACTTCATTCATATATGGGACATAAATATATATATATATATACACATATATACATATATATAATGAGACTAATAGCCAAGGCCAGGCAAAACAGGGTCCAGGAGTACTTGCCAAGGGTTGGAAGCTACCACAAGTGTGTGGGGGGCAGAGGTTAAGTACAATAGAGAAGGAGGAGTTTGCCAATAACAGTTGGAAATGGTAATGCTAAACTAGAACTGAGTATTGAAAGTAGGTAAAGGAATATACAAGATATCCCCTCAGTGTATGTATTGCAGATCACAATGCACAAAAGGAGAGAGAGAGAGAGAGAGAGAGAGAGAGAGAGAGAGAGGAGAGAAGAAAACTTCCTGCCATAGAGGCAGGTTGGAGGAGGGAAACTGAGGACACTGGTATTGGGAAATGTGCACTGGTGAAGGGATGGTGCCAGAATACTGTATGACTGAACCCAATCATGAACAGCTTTGTAACTGTCTATCGCAGGATGATATAATAAATTTTTTTAAAAATAGAGGTTGGGTGGGGGGGATCTACAAAAAGACCCCAAAAAGACCCAGATCAGGAAACTGCCCCACCATCTGTAAAATCCCTTTGGACACCTCAGATTTTCACATAAAAGTAACCCAACAAAGAGCCTCTTGCCAGCCCTACGGATGAACTTTCTATTCAAGTATCAATAAAAATCAGCCCAGCATGGTGGCCTGCATAGAACAAAAATGTTGGGAGATGAGATCCAAGAAGGAAGAAATGGTTCCCCACATCTGACAACCTACATACAGCCTTCCTTTAATCTCCAGAAACACCAAGAGAAGTGATGTACGTCTGCCACAACTGGGCTTTCAGAGACACAAGACTCTGAGGTGAGCGAGAAGGTGAGAAGGATGAGAGCATGCTCCGGGAGAGTTCAGCAAAGAACAGAGAACACCAGACCATAGTCTCAACAGAGAGAAAGAGAGAGAGAAAGAGAGAGAGAGAGAGAGAGATTGTATTCATTATTTTTCTCCTAGCATATTTTAATTCCTTAGTAAAGGAATATAGAAACGTTGTGCAAATCATCAACCTTATATCAAATAAAAAAAAACATCCAACTCACTTGTTTATTTTTATAAGAATGCAATAATGCTTTTATTAAAATGAATCCTACCCTTCACAATCTTTCATTATTAACCAGTGCTGTTAGCCAGAATTTCCTAATTCAATACACAAATATAATAGTAAAAACAAAAACAAAAACTCAGAAAACCTAACTGGAACTAGTTTGATACAAGAGGACCTCGGGTGGGCGGTGATGGGAGTGCGGGGACACTTTCCTGGTCTTTTTTCAGACACTGATTTTGTGGGTGCTTGTCTGATGCCTTAAAGCCATCAGTTAATGGACATCGTGTTCAAATGTAATAGGCATTTCTTTGTCACTATATTACTTCCCCCACCCCCAATACTGGCGCTCTTCTGGGGTGTGTGGTTGAGATGACATCCCTGTATTATTCTGTTTGAGGGGCTCACCCAGTGCTGGGCATAGACCTCACTTGATGCACCAAAGCCAGAATGTTCTTAGGTCCTTCTCGTTAGGCAAAGAATTTCCTCGTGGACTTGACTCCCAGAAGCGAACACTCTGCATGTGGAAATGGAGCCTGTAATGTGCCAGAGACTTTAGCTCCTACAGCTGGGCCACATCTCTGCAGTCTAAGAATCAGACAAGGTTTGGTGTGCAGACACATTCCAGATGACGTTCTCCATCACTGTGAAGGGAAAGGAAAAGGCAGAATAATCTGGGGAAACATACATACAGAGGGTGCAAGACCCCAGCTCTGACATGCTTGAATGTTGTAGGCTAATGGCTGTTTCGTGAAAAAGGGTGAGCCAACTTACTACTGCAACAGAGTACAAAAAGTTTGTCAAAGGAGTTTAGATGGCAAGTGGAATTCTAAGCGCCCACCCTCCCCAAAAAAAATATTCATCCAAAAAAATGTATTCACACCTATAGCAGTGCCTAAGACAATGGCTGGAATAGAGAAACAACACAAATACCCAACTGTAAATGAAAGGAGCAAGAAGTTGTAGATGTGTATACACTGGAATACTATACAGTTCTCTAAAAGAACAAATCCATGCAATTCTCCACTATATGGATGGAACCAGAGGACATCATACTGAGTAAAGCCAGTCAGAAGGAAAAGGATAGATAAGGAACCGTCTCTCACTTGGGTGGAGTTTGAAGACACATAGTCAGGGAGCAAGGACCAAAGGCAACAGATTGGGAGAGCTGGTCCACAGAACTGAGATTGCAGGGGTGGGTGAGTTGGGAGGAAGGGACCTTGGGGACCTTGGTGGAGGGAAGCAATCTCATGATGGGTTTGGTGTTGGAATGACACCCACAAGAAACCATCTTTAATAGTATTATAAATCATGGTCCCTTGATAAAGATGCTTTTTTTGAGATGGAATATGGAAATGAGTATTATATAGCAAGTTAAAAATCATCAGTTCAAGGGGCCAGAGTGATTGTACAGCAGGTAGAGCTTTTGCCTTAATGCATCCAACCTGGGTTCTATCCCCGGCATCTCATATAGTCCCCTGAGCACTGCCAAGAGCAATTCCTGAGTGCAGAGCCAGGAGTAACCTTTGAGCATCGCCTGATGTGACCCAAAAATCCAGATAAGTAGAAATAAAAAATGCACTGGGGAAGGAGCCCAGAGAGATAGTTCAGTGCTGAGGCACTAGCCTCACACCCAACTGAGCCCAGTTCTAGCCCCTACATTGCATATTGTCCCCATCTTGAACACAGGAATCAGCCCCAAGCACCACAGGGTGTGGTCCCAAAATGACAACAACAACAAAAGAACATACAGGACAAGATAAATCTAAAGAAGGAAAAGAGCAGTAGCGGTAGGTGAGGCGCCTCAGCAGACAGGATGTGAGAGTGCAGGCCTCGGACCCTTGTCTTTAAAGTTCAGTGTCAAACTCGCCAACCAAACATATTCACCAGCTCTCAAGATCTTTATTTCCACTTGGTTGGAGATGTGGGCCCCAGACTCCCCAAGGGCAGCAGCCCTGGCTCAGTGCTTCAGGAATCAAGTGAAGTTTGACCAAGTTCCACACTATAATAGTCTTTCCTTCTCCCCACACACTGAGGCAAAAATACAGCACGCAGAGAAAAGGAGCCAGGGTAATAATAAGTAACGATCCCAACTCCTAAACCAAAGACACCAACAGTGACAGTTTCCCGGAGCGCCCAGCCCAGAGTGAATGAAGAAGGGGAGAACAACTTTTGATTACAATCTTATCATGGGTGCACCTCCAGGTTGTTAGGTGTTTGGGTTTCTTTCTTTTTTTTTTGGGGGGCTAGGGAATGAAAGAAAAACACTGAAAGGAGCCCCCTTGGGGTTAGAAAGCCCACAGAGCTCTGCTATGAGGACCAATAAAACTATTAGCTGCTGGCCCGAAGCCAAGAATCCATTAATGATAGACTGGTATCTCTCCAGGAATGTAAAATGTTTTACTAAATAAACACTGGAGCAGGAAATATTCAACTTCTGTCATTATGTAAAACGTAAGTGAGATTCTATCCTCAAGTGGAGCAGTCAACGGCCCAGTTCAAAAGAAAGGGGAGGGTTGGGGAGAGCCCCAGTACCAGGGGTAGGAACTGCCAACCCTGAGCAGCCATCACTGACCACATCCACCAGAGAAAACCAAATTCTATTGTTAGCATGAGCCAGTAGGAGCATTTCTGAGTGAACTGACAGAAGAAACTTGTTTAGAAGGAAGTGAAGTCAGCCCCCCAGGATAATGGTTAGTAATTAAACTATAATGACTGATTTTTACAGCTTTTCAAGGCCATGCAAACAAAAGATTATGGCTAATTGAAATATGAGATTAGAATAACAATTACTATTTGTGACTTGAGGCTTTTCAGCTTTTTCACCCATATTTCTGCAGGGTAGGGAAGTCTTGTGTAAATTTACTGGTAAATATATAAGAAATCCCCTGAAAGCACGGAGCACCCAAGAGTAACTCAGAGAGGAATCAAGCCTCCCTCCTCAAAAACCCTAAGGACTTGGTCCTTACTTTGTAGTAAGGGGTTGTTTTGGTGCAAACTGCATGCTTGCCAGACTCTGCTAGAATTGGCATTTACTTTCTTGGGATTTAACCCAATCCCTCCCTTGAGCTCTTTGGGGTTTATGCAAAATCAAGTGTCATTCAAATGCTTTGAGACATGCCTGGGTGGTACCCAACAGATCCTTTAGTGGCCAACCAGCCTCACTGTCTGTCTTCCCTCCCCTCTCCCCATATGTCGCCACAAGAATCTGTGATTATACCTTGTGAGTGATCCTGGGACACCAAAAGAAATGTTCGAAACCAAGAGAAGTCCCAAATTATATTCTTGATATCTCTTTGTGGAACAAGACCCACTGTGAGGTGCAGAGAATCAAGCCCAGGAAGGACTACTGGACCTGTGCCACCATCTCCCCGTCCCGAGCCGAGGGCAAAGGTCTTCATTTTCTGAAGAGGAGCCAGTGGGCTCTCATCTGTTTCATGGGGGGGGGGGGCAAATATATGTAAATTTTGGTACTACCTCAAACTACTAGTTGGAATAGAATCCAAAAGAGGCCCCATACAATAGAATGCTATTCCGCTATCCGAGTTTAAAGAAACACAATTTGCCATAATGGAAAATGAATGGAAGAGTCTTAAGCAATGAGGCAAATAGGAGCAAGTCGGAGGGTGAACAGTAACTGACTCCATCACTAGCATGCACCATACAAGGAAACTAAACTACAGGCAAACTTTTTTAAATGAACTATTGGCCAAGCCAGAGTGATAGTACAATAGGCAAGGGCAAGGGCAGCGGACACTGGCAGAAGGCAGCAGACAGACACTGGGGGAGGGCAGGGGACAACAGACACTGGTGTAGAGCAGTGGACACGAGCAGAGAGCTGGAATGTTGTATTTATGAAACCTTATCCTTAACAATATCTTAAACATGGTGCCTAAAATAAAAGGCTTTTTGTAATTAGAAAATTTTTAAATTCTAAAAAAAGAGAGAAAGGAAACAGGGACAGACAACTCCTCCCACCTGACCCCCTGTTCAGATCCACCCCTCTTGTCATATGGGGTAAGCTCTCCAGAAGACTGGGAGTCTTGACAGCAGACCCCTGGTGACTGCGGTATTGTTTCCACCAGGAGCTCATACAGAGGCAAGAGGATCTCTGCAAGGGCAGTCCCAGAAGCTGGCCAGACCCTTGTCTCATCCGGCTGCCTTTCTTTACTGACCCTGATCAGGTTTGTCGCAAGACATGAAAGAAACCCTCCAGCAAATCCCCATTATGAGGTTTATTTACTAAACTTTCCTAGCACCGAAATCATCTGGTCAGCATAGGAAGAGTAAGCCCTGCATGTGTGCCAGGACTGGAAGACAGAATTCGGGAATAAAACTGGCTTCTTGCAAGGCTGTAGTGATAGTCCAGCAAGTAGGGCGCTTGCCTTGCACGCAGCCAACCCGGTCCAGTACCCAACCCCTGTATGGTCCTGCTGGATGAGTCCTGCCAGGAGCCGTGAGTGCAGAGCCAGGAATAAACCCTGAGCACTGCCAGGTGTCGTTCCCCCATCCACCCTCAAAAAAAAAAGTCAGCTTCTCTCAAATACCTAAATTACTCCCATTAGCCCAGCAGCAGTGAACCCCTGCTCAGGACCTTGTCTGTGTTCTCTCCGCAAACACTTCCTTGTGTCACTCACAAAACCTGTGTCAAAAATATTGTTTAAGGGGCTGGAGTGATAGTCCAGCAGGGAGGGCATTTTCCTTGCATGTGGCCAACCCAGGTTCGATCCCCAGCATCCCATAGGATCCCCGGAGCACCTCCAGGAGTAATTCCTGAGTATAGAGCTAGGAGTAACCCCTGAGCATCACATGGTGTAAGCCAGAAAGAAAAAAAAAAACTAGCATTTAAGGCTTGCAGAAAGACTTGCAGAGACCTAGTCTCCTGATTGTTATTTACACTGACTGGCGAGGGAGGTGTATGACAACTGTCCAAGAAACAGCCTGGACATCCCAGGAAACAGCCTTTCAGTTACCATATTATGAGACACAGAAAGGGAGAAAGATCTCTGCAATGCTGAAGAAAAATCAATATATGAACCTATATTTATTTTATTTATATTTATATCAGTCCATGGCAGAGCCTGGCAAGCTACCCATGGTATATTTGATATGCCAAAAACAGTAACAATAATAGACCTCATTCCCAACAAATGGAGACTCACTGGCACCCGCTCGAAGCAAATTGATGAACAACGGGAAGACAAGTGACAAGTGACAAGTGATATTTATATCAATAAACATTTAAAAATACACATAGCTATAGATATAATGTATCACTGTCTTCCCGTTCATCATCAATTTGCTCGAGCGGGCACCAGTAACATCTCCATATGTCCTGTCTCATGCTAGTAGAGCCCAAGGGTACCTGCTTGCTCCAGGAACATAAAGAGCCTCAAACCATTCCATCAGGTCATGGGAATGAGGTCTATAATTGTTACTGGTATTTGGCATATCAAATACGACACGGGTAGCTTGCCAGGCTCTGCCATGCGGGTGGCATACTCTTGTAGTCACCTCTAATCTCCATCATTTATTGATGAACCGTGCTGCCGCTTGCAGCCACACGAGCCAGGCTGTGATAAGGCTCTTCTGCTGGGTGGAAGGTAAAATAAAAATAAACAAAATATGTTTTAAAAAATTCAGGGCCGGAGTGATAGTCCAGCAGGTAGGGCATTTGCCTTGCATGCAGGCCGACCCAGGTTCGATCCCCAGCATCCCATCTGGTCCCCTGAGTGCGCTGCCAGAAGTAATTTCGGAGTGCAGAGCCAGGAGTAACCCCTGAGCATATAGATATATTTTATCTATTTTAAAATATAAAAATTTAAATACTAAAATATAATTGAATCACAGTGATTCAATAAAAATAAAAACAGTTATATATTACATGTCATAAATATATAATATACAACTATACATATAATATATAAATATATCATTTATCTATCAGAAGAGATGGCTCAAAGGGCTGATACATGCTTGGCACGCAGATCCCCAATACCACACTGTCTCCCTAGAGCTGTGGGGCTGACCCCCAAAGAACAGAGTCCACAGTAACCTCTAAATCACCCCCCAGCAGCTACCACTCTAAAACAAGACAAAACCAAAAACATCTTGTGATGCAAACTGTCACTGGTGCTGACCACTTTTCCTGTTTCACAGAAAGGCGGAAAGGTGTGTGCCACAGCTGGAGCTGCCCGCCTGCTTAACCCTCTGGAAAGGTGTGTGCCACAGCTGGAGCTGCCCGCCTGCTTTTCCCGTCCCGTGCTAACCCTCTGGAAAGGTGTGTGCCACAGCCGGAGCTGCTTTTTTACTCTCTGCCACTGTTATTGGCTCAGCAAAACCCCTCATCCACAGCAAAGCCATATTTAAGCCCAGTTCAGGATGAATTATCTGTCACAAAGTCTAAATTAGGGAACGTCTAATGAAGGGGTCTTAGAGTTTTCGGAAATTTCTACCTACAACCTGTTGTATCAGTTTCTGCTCTGATGTTGAAGATCACACCTGATGTGACCCCAAAGTTGAGAAAAACGTTTTCTCGACTCTTATTGGTATCGCGCGAATAATTAGAGATAAGGCAGTTTCATGTCTTGAATGAGGGAAAGGTTTTTTAAAAAAAAAAAATAAACTGGGGGAGGAAATTTGTTTGACATTCAACAATAGTATGGATAGACATCGTGAGTGAAAGAGAGTAGATCTGCAAAACCTTAGCACAGGCTTGTCCACGAGCAGGAGTGGAAGCAGTTTTGCTATTTGAAACAACAAAAATAAATAAAATAATGTGCTGTGGCGTAGAGATAAAGCTCGGCAGCCCATGGGTGCAGAATGCTCTGCTTTCCCCAGCATTTGGATCCAGCACAAAATATGAACTAATTAAGCAATTATTTGTGATATATCCCAAGAAGCCACTAAAATAACATGATGTGAATGGATTGTGATAGATTTGTTTTTGCAGTTTTGCAGGATAAAATACACATGAGCTATTTATAAAAATGCCAGAAGCTAGCAGTTGCCTTCGTAGGTTTAATATGGAGTGTGTGTGTGTGTGTGTGCTGAGTGTGTGTGTGTGTGTGTGTGTATGGAGAGAGAGGGAGGGAGAGAGAGGGAGAGGAAAGAGAGGAGAGAAAGGCAAGAGAGAGGAGAGAGAGGAGAGAGGGAGAGAGAGGAGAGACAAAGGAGAGAGAGAGAGGAAGGAGAGGGGAGAGGAAAAAGAGAGGAGATAGCAGAAACAGGGAGATGCATTGGGGAAGGGGGTTGCGGGTTGAGGGTGGAGATTATATACAGAGATTCTCGGGGGTTACTCCTGGCTCTGCACTCAGGAATTACTCCTGGTGGTGCTCCAGCAACCCTATAGGGTGCCGGGATCAAACCCTGCCCAGTTGCTTGCAAAGCAAACACTCTGCTGTCCTATGGCTCCAAGCTCAGATGCATTCTTGCACATGTTCACACTCACCATCAACAGTGATCCACAAACAGATCAATGCAAAGGTAAAAATGTGAAGGTGGAAAGTGACAAAGTCCTTAGAGTCTTTTAAACAAAGTTAAGACCTATGTGGTCAGACCCTGCTGGGCAAATAAACTGCTCCCTGGTGCCAATTACAACCTTCTGGAGGTGCATTAACGTGCTCAGGCCCCCTAGGGTCCTGTTGAGTAAATTACTGCTCCCGTGAATTGGATGTTGCCCCAGGGGCCTGAAAGAGTTAATTCACCTTCCAGAAAGAGCAATGGGC
This sequence comes from Cryptotis parvus, assembly GCA_021461705.1. Classification (NCBI taxonomy): domain Eukaryota; kingdom Metazoa; phylum Chordata; class Mammalia; order Eulipotyphla; family Soricidae; genus Cryptotis; species Cryptotis parvus. Next base: position 103,573 of record JAJIBD010027219.1, on the reverse strand, counting down.
TCTGATGGGCTCTGATGGGCTCTGATTGACTCTGATAGGCTCTGATGGGCTCTGATTGACTCCAATGGGCTACCCGCACCTGAGCACTACTACTTGAGCACTGTCGAGGCTGAGCACTGCCGAGGTCGTGCCCACACCCACTCATGCCTTGCTCTGTTCATGGTTCTGGGCAATGTTCTAGGTGCCCACACGGCGGTGGGTGAACAGGACAGACAGACACTCACAAAATTCACTTTCTGGGAGGGGCAAGATAACACTAAGCAAGGGCCAGAGACATGTTACAGGGATCAAGGCAATTGCCTGGCAGTGGCCCTCCCTGGTTCCATTCCTGGCACCTCATGCAACCCCCTCCCCAGCACCTCCCTATGTACAGCCAGGAGCAACCCTGAGCACAGAGCCAGAAGCATATCCGGGTGTGGCCCAAAACAGAAAGAAGAGCAAGAGGAGAGCAAACGGGGTGCAGACGTGAGCCCTTCCAGGGCACCCCCATGACGCTGTCCCAGGCAGGGGTCAGCCCCCACCTCTCCCTTGCCACAGTCCTTTTCTCTAAAGGTTCCAGAAAAGTCTGAAGGAGGCACTACCCCCTATGGCATCCTGCTAACCCTGAGGGCATGTGGATAAATAACTTCATGTATCTTATCTGAAGGGAGGGAGAGGCACCCATGACACTGGTGGGCGCCCCTGTTCCCCCTCCACTTACCTGTCAGTGAACTCAAGCAAGCCACTAGCGGACCATCCCCTGCTGTCAATGCATCTCACAAGAAGGAAAATAACCTGAATAGTAAAAAAGCCTAAAGGCCAGAGTTAGGGCCTGCAGGTAGGAAGGAACCCCACAGGACCCCACATGCGCTCTCCACAGGCTGAGAACCAGTCGCAGGACACTTTGGACGCAACCTCAGGGACTCGCGAGCTAGAATACTTTGTTTTTGCTTTTTGGGTCACACCAGGCTGTGCCCACGGATTACTCCTGTCTGCACTCAGGAATTACTCCTGATGGTGTTAAGGGGACCATAATGGTCATTTCGATGCCAGGGATGGAACCAGGGTCCACCACTTGCAAGGCAAATGCCCTTCCTCCCAGCTGTGCTGTCCCTCCGGCCCCCAGAATAATACTTTCTAATTTTTTTGTGTGTGTGAGAAGCCTTTGCTGAATCTCTTTTTGTCTTGCTTGTGGCTCAGCACCTATGGGAACCACATCTGTTATGGGGAGCACAGTAACAATAAGCCTAAGAATAATGTACCTGCTCCTTACTCTAGCATGCTGCTGATAACACACAGTAGGTTCTAGTCCTGTTTCCTGCCATTTGTCTGGAAATGGGGGCATGCCTGCCCCTGGGGTCACTCTCGTCCTTTGAATGGTGCCTCAAAGTGAGGGTCTGTTTGAACAGGCACACAGAGTGCCGAGGTCTAGTCCGGCTGTTACAGATAAGTCACCTCAAGGTACAGGCATCCCATCAAACACCACTGGCAAGCCCCCTGACGTCACTCTGGTCCTTTGCACGGTACCTCAAAGTGAGGGTCTCTTTGAACGGGCGCAGGCAGAGTCATGAGGTCAATCCCGGCTGGCACAGATGAGTCACCTCAAGGTGCATGTGTCCCAGCAAACATCCTGGGGAAGGTGTGTCCCTAGAGGCCCTGCTGAATGTCACAGAGCCTTTGCAGTGCCGCAACTGAATGGGGCAGCTGCTAACACCGGCTTTGTACCTGACTCCCTGGCCTGGCCCCTGTTGCTTCTTTCTCATTTGTCTCTTCTCCCCACCCCACCGCTCCTTCTTTCCTTCTCCTCCCTGTCCTCTGGGCCAAGATTGATCAGGGCACCCCGCCCCTTCAAACACTACCCCTCATCCAGTTACTCTAAATGCCACATACAAGTACTGTCGTCCTGTGTTTACCCTTCTGGCTGACTGTATTTAACATATAGTCCAGCTCCACCCACATTGCTGAGAATTGCTTGATTTCATCCTCCTCACAGGGGTGAAGGATTCCATTGTGTAGACACCCTCATCTTCACTATCCACTCATCTGTTGTGGGACATCTAGGTTGACTCTTAGACTTAGTTACTGCACTGTGTGGCACTGCTTTTAAACAGGCTGCCTCCACGAGAAGCGAAAGGCTGAGTCCAGCTCCCCCCAAGAACAAATCATTGGTGCCGGAGCCATATGACAAGAGGGAGGGCATTTGCCAGGTTCGGTCCCTGGCATCCCATAAGGTCCCCCAAGCACTGCCAGGAGTAATTCCTGAGTACAGAGCCAGGAGTAACCCCTGAGCATCGCTGGGTATGACCCAAAAAAAAGAAAAAGGAAAAAAAGAACGGAACGTTTAGCAATCACCCACAGCACTAGTTGGAGCTGGTCCTCGGATAGACAGCGGGAAGTGAGCAGATAAGCTCAAGTGTCCTCTGTGCTGCAGGGGCCGGAGCTGGAGGATAAGCCCTGGATGATCTCACTCCTGGATGGGGTAGGAATAGGTCAGGGGAGGGAAAACAATGTCCACCCCTGCAGAGTGGAGTGGCCCAAGGGCAGGGGGGACCAAAAAGACCCCTGGGCTATGGGGGAGGGGATGTCGGCCTTCGGTGGAGGATGAGGAGTGGTTACATCATAACCCCAACACAAATATTGACACTATGAACCATTGTCACCTCAAAAAGTAATTTAAAAAATATTAATAACTGTAGGGCCAGAGCCATATCACACAGGGCATTTGCCTTGCACACAGCAGACCCAGGTTTGATTCCCGGCATCCCATAGGGTGCCCTGAGCACCTACAGGAGTAATTCCTGAATACAGAGCCAAGAGTAGCCCCTGAGCATCTCTGAGTGTGACACAACTCATCCCCAAAGGGAAAAAAAACTGTAATTTTAGTGTCAAGGACATTCAAACAGATTCTTTTGTTGTTGTTTTAGATCCCCCCTGACAATGCTCAGAGGTCTCTTGGTTCTGCACTGTCTGTATCCATAGTCTGTATCTCTTGTCCATATCCACTGTCTGCATGCACTGTCTATCCTCTGTCTGTATCCATTCTCTGTATCTGCTGTCTGTATCTGCTGTCTGTATCCATTATCTTTATGTACTGTCTGTATCCTCTGTCTATATTCATTCTCTGTATCTGCAGTCTATATCCACTGTCTGTATCTGCTGACCATATCCACTGTCTGTATCCACAGTCTATATCCTCTGTATCCATTTTCTGTATCTGCTGTCTGTATCTGCTGTCCATATTCACTGTCTGTATTCACTCTCTGTATCCACTGTATCCAGTGTCTGTATTCACTGTCTGTATCCACTGTCTCTGCTGTCTATATCCGCTCTTTTGTTTTTTTTTCTTTTTTTGGGTCACACCCGGCAATGCTTAGGGGTTTCTCCTGGGTCTGCACTCAGGAATTACTCCTGGCGGTGCTCGGGGACCATATGGGATGCTGGGGATCGAACCCGGCCGGCATGGGCCAACCGCTGTCAAGGCAAACGCCCTACCTGCTGGGCTATTGCTCCGGCTCCAATATATCCGCTCTTTGTATCCACTGTCTGTATCCACAGTCTGTACCCACTGTATCCACAATCTGTATCCATTGTCTGTATCCACTGTCTGTATCCACTGTCTGTGTGTATCCTCTGTCTATATCTCATAACTATCTGCTGTCTATACCAGTTGTCTGTCTGCACTGTGTATGGCTACAGGCTCCACACTCCCCCTCCTGTCGGTTCCAAGAGCCAGCACTCACAACTGTGCCCTGGACAGCCAGCAGAGAGGGTCGGGGATCTTCTAGTCATTATTTTGTTCACTTCAGAATATATATGTACATATATGTATATATTATATATACATATATGTATATATTATATGTACGTATATACAAATATGTGTATATACCTATATACATATATGCATATATACACCTATACGTATATACATATATGTATGTATATATACATATATGTATATTTTAGGCATCGCAAATCAGATGGGCTGGACATGTAATGCAATTTGGAGACAACCGCTGGACTAGAGCTGTTACTGACTGGATCCCATGGGACATCAAAAGATCACGTGACCGCCCACCTACAAGATGGTCAGACTTCTTCATCAAGACCCTGAACAAACGGTTTGAGGCTCTTCATATTCCTGAAGCAACCAGATGCCATTGGGCTACACTGGCACGTGATAGGTTCAAATGGAAATTTTACTGGTGCCCGCTCAAGGAAATTGATGAACAACAGGATGTCAAGTGATCAAGTGATATAGATATATAGATAGGTAGGTAGGTAGGTAGGTAGGTAGGTAGGTAGATATATAGAGAGATAGAGAGATAGAGATCGATAGATCACGATCACGATCTTCCCGTTGATCATCTATTTGCTAGAGCGGGCACCAGTAATATCTCCATATGTCCTGTCTCATGCCAGTAGAGCCAGGGGCATCGGCTTGCTACAGGAACATAAAGAGCCTCAAACCATTATATTAGGTCATGGAATAACCTAATATAATTGTTACTGGAATTTGGCATATCATATACAACACGAGAAGCTTGCCAGGCTTGTCGAGTGGGAGGCAAACTCTTTTAAACACCTCCAAATAAAGCATTTATTGATGAACCGCAGCCCACAAGCGGCAGCGCAAGCCGGGCTATGATGGACTGGTCTGCTGGGTGGAGTTCTGACGAGAGGGAAGTCCAGAAGTGGAAAATGGCAGCGCCCGTGGAGTGAGGAGCGGTGGTCTGGCTTGTTGTGAGGCTCTGCCGAGGTGGTGGGCCAGGGCTAGAACCCGCCATGCCTCCCGACTGCCTCATGAACAGCTGTGCACAGGGAGAGCAAGGAACAGCTCTGCCCCATGTGTGAGAGTCTCTGGACCAGCATACCTGGGCCGGATTGAGGAAAAGCTGCGGCAGGGTGGGTGTCGGTGATCCGGGCTGTGATGGGCTGGTCTGCTGGGTGGAGTTCTGACGAGAGGGAAGTCCAGAAGTGGAAAATGGCGGCGCCCGCGGAGTGAGGAGGGGTGGTCTGGCTTGTTGTGAGGCTCTGCCGAGGTGGTGGGCCAGGGTTAGAACCCGCCATGCCTCCCGACTGCCTCATGAACGGCTGTGCACAGGGAGAGCAAGGAACAGCTCTGCCCCATGTGTGAGAGTCTCTGGACTCTCACATCTATCTATAGTCTATATATCTATCTATATCTATCTCGAGAGATAGATATAGATAGATATATAGACTATATAGAGGTATATGGATAATGTGTGAATTGCACACTTTTTTGTCCTTCTAGCCACACACTTCAAGGCGTGGCCAATGACTAGAGGCTCTGCCACGACCCATGAGATCAGAGACACAAGAGTGCTGAGCTCTGTCCTCAATTTTCTACTTTTTTTCACCTATTAAGTTAGATCAAAGCTACTGAATAACCTTCTCTCTTCTGTTATCTTCAGTCTCTAGAAGAGAGTGGAAGACGGTTTGATAATTCAATAATCATCAACTACTTAAAATGTGGGAGGAGCCACCAGGTAGACAGTCAATTTAACAGAAGGCTCCAAACTCTTCGTTTCTTGCACACAGCAGACCCAGCTTGAAGGAGAAAGTTCTGTGGTACCGGAACAGCGGCTTTTCAAGGTTCTATTTGTTCCTGTGACTCGCTCTCCTTGTCAGAACTGAAGATGCACCAGCTGCCACATACATCAAGCTAAGCAGAGTGCTTCCATTAATGAAAGGGGCGGCTCTCCCTGAATCAAGGAGTCTTTTTACGCTGCGAATGGTAAAAGGGAATTTGTGTCAGGGTCTTATCTGGCTTTTTGATCATCCGGACAGGCTTACAGAAGGAGAAAAGGCTGTGTTTATTTTAAAGACAAAAATTGTGTTTTCATTGTATCAAATACAGGTTGCAGCTGCTTAGACCTGCGATCTTGGGAGGACGTGAGCCTGTCCAGGGTTTGGTATGCAAGACAGCTACTGAGTTTTCAAAAGAACAGGGCTTCGTGCAACCGCTTCATCAAAGTCAAGGGAATTTTCCAAATCCCCGCCTGACCACCTAAATGAACTCACCCTCTAATCATCAGGAGGTAACTGTTAATAAGCAAGTGTCCATTCACGTTAAGAGAAGTAGAACAGAAGAGCAGAGAAGCACCATCATCTGGTTCCTTTTTACAACATGGAATCAAGACTCCGGGAAAGAATAAAGCCCGCACAGACAGCCAGCCCCCAAAGCCACAGCCACAGCCAGCATCTGTTCACGGCACAAGTTGAATTAACTTCTTCTGGCCACAGAGATGCCCCCCCCCTCTCTCATCTCTCTCACTCACTCACTCACTCGCTCGCTTGCTCCCTCTGAGTCCCCCAGCCTCCTCAGCGCAACCGCCAGCTCCAGAGCAGGCCACTGTCGCTACAGTAGTTTCCAGGGAGCTGCTATACCAGTCATCTTTCTGCCCAACTCTGGCTATTCGGGGTGTTTTATGATCCCATACAAACTGCTTAAGACTGTGGCCTTAGCTCACCAAAGCCCTTTCAAGGAGAAGCACCCCCCCACCTGTCTGAATCTCTGATTCATCAGAAAGCATTTTGCTGATAGTTTATGATCTTTGTGCACGAGGCAATGAATAAACAGGCTTTGATGGTCCCCACAGAAGAATGACCGTCTTCACGTTGAGATGCATCCAGGCTTGCTTCCATTCCTGCATGAGGAGCTAGTAAGGAAACCCCAAGCAGAGAGGAGGAAGGGGCCGCTGACTCACGTGGCCGCAAATCCGGCAGTCCTGGAGGTGGGATGGGATCCGGGCGGCTCTTCCCGCTGCTGCCTGCTCTCAGGGCCCTGCCCTTGGTGGCAGCTCCTGCTTGGCTGTGGGTCATCCCAGTGCTTAGAACTCACTCCTCTCCCCCCTGCTCCTGTTCTCTGTCCCAGAATCACTCCCCAGCTCAGTCTTGAGCCTTGTATGCTCGTCAGGCCTGGAGGTGAAAGGCCTTGTTGGTAATGGGACCCCCTTTCTCCTGGGGCCATCTCCCACATTTGAGCACAGGAACCAAAGTTCCCCCAGAAGGGCCTTCCCCAAACACACTCAAGGTCTCACCAGCAGTGCCCGAGGCTCAGTTACCGTCAGGCTTCCTGCAGGCCCTGCTGGCTTGGTTTCTATTGTCTCCCTGACACACAGCACACCTTTCGCTATGTATCTTTCTCCTCTCCACTCCCCACAGCATAGCGGACTTTCAGCACCAAAGGGGCTGCCCCAGCACTGTGTGTGCAGCTCAGGGATCCTCTGCTCTGACCCAGCATCTCCCAAATGTTCTGGTCTCTGCCCTGCCGGGAGTGGCCCAGGCAGCAAGTCTGTGAATTCTGTGCCCACTATTTGCTTTCTCATGCGCCTGTGGAAGCTCCACTTTTTCATCAGCTTCTGCCTTCTGTTTCCATAAGCCCATCAAAACCAAATACACCCAAGCTGCCCCATCCATCTTAGGGAACAAGACAAAACCACTTTCTTTCCCGGCTTGGCAGCCGGCCCGCCCCACCCCAGCTCCCGCTCTGCGCCTCCCCGCCCCATCCTCTATCACCCCATCTCACCCCTCCAGGCTTAAGCTCTCTCAACCTGTCTCTGCTTTCTTTCACCAAACTCATTTCTTACGGACTCTCAGCTCTGTCTCCTTTCACCACCGGCCCCAAGACTGCTCCTAGTCCAAATATTTGAGCCCCTCTCGCCACTCCTAGGGCCCGCAGCCTCCCCGCCCTGCCAATGTCCCCTCCTTGCTTGCCCCTTGCCTTCGCCCTCCTGTCCTGTCCCCATCCTCTCTCCTGACCTTTCATCCAGGCTTCAGTGACACGAACTCTGGTTTGCACTCAGGCTGATTCTGGAGATGAGTGAGACCTCCCAGCATGCCCCCCCCCCCCCCCCCCGGCCCATTCTCTTGGCTTCTATTTATTTTGGGTTTTTTGTTTGTTCGTTTGTGGGCCACATCCAGAAGTGGTCCAGGCTTACTCCTGGTGCTGTGCTCAGGGATCCCTCTTGCGGTGCTCAGGAGGGCTATATGTGGTAGCAGGATTAAAACCCTGTTGACCAGGTGCAAAGGAAGTACCTGAATCCCTGTTCTCTTTCCCTGGCCCTCTGTTCTTTTTAAAACCTTTTTTTAATTGTGATATAATAAACAGTGTTTACATGTATGGGGGTTATTTATTTATTTATTTATTTATTTATTTATTTATTTATTTATTTTTTAAGACACTGTGATTTACAAAATTGTTTGTCATAGAGTGCTCTCAGGCATTCAAGATTCAACGACAATCCCACCACCAGTAGGAACTTCCCACTACCAGGTCCCAGGTTCCCTTCCCGGCCCCACCTGCCCCCTCTGCAGGCATATAACAAATGTATTTCCTATTGTTTGCTCCAAAAATAACTTCAAGAAATGGAAAGCGAAATTATCAGATTATAAGTCAATAAATGTCAATTTGTGGTGATTGATTGTTATATGACTTTGGCCTATGTATCACATGTATCACTTCACTTGTCTTCCCATTGTTCATCGATTTGTTTGAGTGGGCACCAGTAACATCTCCATACTTCCTGTCTCATGCTAGTGTAGCCCAAGGGCATCTGCTCTCCAGGAACACGGAGAGCCCCAAACCATTCCTTCAGGTGATGGGAATGAGGCCTATAATTGTTACTGGGTTTTGGCATATCAAATATGACACGGGTAGCTTGCCAGGCTCTGCCATGCGGGTGGTATACTTTCAGTAGTAGTCTCTCATCTTGTGCATCTTGGCCTATGTAAGTAAAGAAATTTGAATTATTTAGCATAATATAATGTCTACTGTCGTCTACATAGAGAAGGTCTAAAATACATTGCATTAAATTTCATTTTGTACTGGATCAATCTGTGGTAATTATCATGTCTTTCCTGTCATTAATAAAACTTTGTTTTAAAAATTCTGTGATAATATCACTGTGAGATACATAGTTACAAAGTATTTTATGATCAGGTCTCAGCCACACAGGTTCCATCATCCATCCCTCCTCCAGTATATTTCTCACCCTCACTCTCTCTCTCTCTCTCTCTCTCTCTCTCTCTCTCTCTCCTCCCCTCCTTCCCTCCTCTTGAGCATTATAGTTTGCAGTATAGGAACTGAAAGGTTATCACATACTTTAGAATTTACAAGAATTAGGTCAAACTTTTTATGGTCAAGATAGCATCAGGGGCCATATACTGACAACTGATTTGTTTCGTTTTCTTCTGTCTTTTCTCTATGACTGAATCTACTGACTCATCTTGATTTATAAACAAAACTCGGAAAACCTACAAGAATTATTGTTTTGTGGGTTTCCAAGAAGGAATAATACAAAAATATTGATGTTATTTCTGGTGAAGAAAATCAATTTTTTTTTTTTTTTTTTTTTTTTTTTGCTTTTTGGGTCACACCCGCGATGCTCAGAGGTTACTCCTGGCTCTTTGCTCAGGAATTTCTCCTGCGGTAAGAAAATCAATTTTTATAGCTTATTTCAACCTAAATAAAATGTGATTTTTTAAGAGATATGTAAAACCTACAAAAAATTTAGTGAAAGTGAGGAGAATTAAGGGGCCTGCAGCGATCATATACAGTGGGGGAGGTTTTGCCTTATATGCAGTCTACCTGAGTTCAATCCCCCACCTGGTCTCCTAAGCACCGCCAGGAGTGATTCCTGAGTGCATAGCCAGGAGGAACCACTGAGCATTCCCAGGTGTGGCCCAAATAATTTTTTAAAAAATAAGATAATAAAGAAAATTTAAAGGGTGAAATCTGAATAAGCCTATAAAAGTACTGTTTTATCCTAAGAGAGGCAATATTGATTTTTTTGGCAATATTGATTTTATGTTAGAAAACATTATATTATAGATACTACTTAAATGACTGTATTAATAAGTAAAAGATTACTATAAAAATATCCATGGGATTTGTCAATGATTGGAATCTGCCACAAGTGTGTGGGGACAGAGGTTAAGTAAGAGAAGAGACCAGTGTGCCAACAATAGCTGGAAATGGTTAAAGCTAGACCAGAACTGAGTATTAAAAGTGGGTAAAGGTATCACTTCACTCTTCACTTATACCACTTGTCTTCCCATTGTTCATCGATTTGCTCCAGCGGGCACCAGTAACATCTCCATACGTCCTGTCACATGCTAGTGTGGCCCAAGGGCATCTGCTCACTCCAGGAACATAAAGAGCCTCAAACCATTTCATCAGGTCATGGGAATGAAGTCTATAATTGTTACTGGTGTTGGGCATATCATATACGACATGGGTAGCTTGCCAGGCTCTACCATGTGGGTGGGATACTCTTGTAGTCACCTCTCGTCTCATGCATTTATTGATGAACCACTTTGTGTCCATGCAAAACAGGAAAAGATCAGCTCTTCTGCTGGTGGAGCTCTGACTAGCTGTGAAGTCTGGATGTTGAAAACGGCGGCCCTCATGGTGTGGGGGTTCCTCTGGCTTCTTGTGAGGTAAAGGTCATTTGATCACTTGATCATTTGAATCCCCTTATTCATCGATTTGCTCAAGCAGGCGCCAGTAACATTTCCATTGGACCCTATCACGTGCCAATGTAGCCCAATGGCATCTGGTTGATTCAGGAATATTAAGAGCCTCAAACCGTTCGTTCAGGGTCTTGACATGGAAGTATGACCATCTTGTAGGTGGGCGGCCACGTGATCTTTTGACATCCCGTGGGATCCAGTCGGTAACGGCTCTAGTCCAGCGGTTGTCTCCAAATCGCATTACATGTCCAGCCCATCTGATTTTCAATGCCTTGGCAAACGAGACAGCATCCCTGATTCTGGAATAGTGATGGAGGTCAGAACTCTGGATTCCTTCTCTCACTTGAGTGAGGTGTGATATTCCAAGCATAGCTCTTTCGATTCCTCTCTGGGAGACCTGAATAGCATTCTCATCCTGCTTTCATAGGGCCCAGGTCTCTGAGGCTTATGTTAATGCAGGGAGAATGGTGGAGTTGAAGAGATGTGCCCAGAGCTGGGGGTTCTTTGTCCTTTTAGCTATTTCTTCGATGCCTTTGAAGGCATTCCATGCAGCTCTCTTCCTCCTGCGCAGCTCAGGTTTTAGGTCGTTCATCATGTTGATTTCTCGACCTAGGTACACATAACTGCTGTATTCAGAGATGTTTGTTCCATTGAGAGTGAATGGGGCCTCTGGAACTAGTTCATTTTTCATAAACATAGTTTTCTTTAGATTCAGCTGTAGACCTATCTTTCCACATTCTTGGTCAAAGTCAGCCAGCAGTTGAGCTGCTTGTCTAATATTTGGTGTTATTAGAACGATGTCATCAGTGAAACAGAGGTGGTGTAGTTGCCGACCATCTGTCTTCATTCCCATTCCTTCCCATTCTAATTGTCTCATGATGTTCTCGAGGGTGGCACTGGAGAGTTTTGGTGAAATGGTATCACCCTGCGAACCCCTCTTTTGACATCAATGATCAAAAGAGGGGTTCAACAGGGTGGTATGTACATGATAAACCATAGGGTTTATATACTGCAAACCACAATGCACAAAAAAAGTGTGTGTGTGTGTGTGAGAGAGAGAGAGAGAGAGAGAGAGACAGAGTGTATGAAGAAAAGTGCCTGCCATAGTGGCAGGTGAGGGGTAGGGGGCAGAGAAAATGGCACACTGGTGTTGGTAAATGTGCACTGGTGGAGGGATGGTGCTGCAACACTTTATGACTGAAACACAATCATGAACAGCTTTGTCATGGTCTATCTCATGATGATATAATAAAATTTTAAAAAATTAAAATAAATTTAAAAATCCCCATGGATGTAAAAAAGCTGACCATCCATTGAGCATTCCACATAAATGGAGCACATATTGATTATGAAACATGTATAAAATCTTAGAAAGCAGGCAGCAAACATACCTTCCTTAGTCTCTTGGAGACCAACCAGAAGCACCATGAGTGAGCACCACACTTGGGCCTGGTGCTGATGTTTGCCCTGCCCTTTAGAGAACCTCCTTTGTGAAACTGGTGCCCATGCTATGTTGGAATCCTGAAGCTGTTGCTATTCGTGAAGTTCTGTATGGATCCTTCCCATGTAAATTGTAATCTTGCTGATACAGCACTCTTGGTGATGTGTTCACTTCATGGAGGCTTAGCACCAACTTCCCCTATTCTCTGCTGGCTCCTAGGTCTCCTATGGTTTGAAAGATCTACTATGAATCTTATGTGGCTTTCCTTTCCTTTCCTTAGTTTCCTTTTGGATCTTGCTTCTTTCACTACTCTGTTTTTGTCGTTTAAGGACAATGTGTCTTGGGGTTTTCCCATGGAGTCCGTTTTCTCTGGGACCCTCTAGGCCTCTTGGTTCTTGGTGTCTATAATCCTCAACTCTGGGAAATGTGTTTCATTTTTTAATTAATTCTCCATGAATTAAAGTTATTTATGGTTGGGTTTCAAGCATACAATAGTTCAGCACCAATCCCTTCATCAGTGTTCACTGCCCTCCCCAGCTCCACACCTGCCCCCAAGCCTGCCCCTATGACAGGCACTTGTTTTAATAAATTTTAGGTGCTGTGGTTTACATTACTACTACCGATAGTTTCATGCACAGCACCCCTTTCTCCACTCCCTTCACCATTACTGTAATATTCTCTTCCCTTGCTTCTCCATACCCCCTAAGTGGCCGGTCTCCTGCTGAAGCCCAGTTCCCGTGTTCTTCGTTTCCATTGACTTTGGGCATTTCTTATTCCCCTGCTATGTTTTTATTTTATCCCACACATTGGAGAGATCATTCAGTGTTGGCCTCTCTTCCTCCCTCTAACTTCACTCAGTATGATGCTCTCTAGATCAATCCTCATAGCAGAAAATTATGTAATTTTGTCTTTTCTGATAGCTGAGTAATATTCCACTGTGTATATATGCCTTTGTTTTTTTTATCCAGTCAGCAGTTCTTGGGCATTTGGGCTGTTTTATATTCTGACTGTTGTGAATATACTGCAGTGAACCTAGGAGAACAAATGTCTTTTCTACAGTGTGTTTTTGGTCCCTTGGGGTTCTCTTCCAAGAAGTGGAATTGCAGAATCAAATGGAAACTCAAGCTCTAGAGTTTTTGTTGTTTTTTTTTTTTTTTTGCTTTTTTGGGTCACACCCGGCAATGCTCAGGGGTTACTCCTGGCTCTGCACTCAGGAATTACTCCTGGCGGTGCTCAGGGGACCATATGGGATGTGGGGATCGAACCCTGGCAGGCACAGGCGGCGCGTGCAAGGCAAATGCCCTAACCCGCTGGGCTATCGCTCTAGCCCCAAGCTCTAGAGTTTTTTAATGAATTTTTTAATGAATTTTAATATTGTGGCATTTTAATATTGTGAGACATGGGGCAGAGCTGCTACTTGCTCTCCCTGTGCCCAGCCGCTCACAAGGAGCCCAGGAGAGATGGCGGGTTCTAGCCCTGGCCCGCCAGCCCAGCAGAGCCTGCAACAAGCCAGACGACCCCCCACTCCATGAGACCCTCCATTCTCCACATCTGGACTTCTCTCTCGTCAGAACTCCACCCAGCAGACCAGCCTATCACAGTCCGGTTCATCGAAATCCACCCCTGCTGCAGTCTTTTTTTAATCCGGCCCAGGTATGCTGATCCAGAGACAGACATGGGGCAGAGCTGCTACTTGCTCTCCCTGTGCCCAGCCGCTCACAAGGAGCCCAGGAGAGATGGCGGGTTCTATCCCTGGCCTGCCAGCCCAGCAGAGCCTTGCAACAAGCCAGACGACCCCCCCACTACATGAGGGGCCTCCATTTTCCACATCTGGACTTCTCTCTCGTCAGAACTCCACCCAGCAGACCAGCCTATCACAGTTTAAATGCTGGACTTCGAGATGACTACAAGAGTATGCTACCTGCACGGCAGAGCCTAGCAAGCTACCCGTGTTGTATTTGATATGCCAAATACCAGTAACAATTATAAACCTCATTCCGGAATGGTTTGAGGCTCTTTATGTTCCTAGAGCAAGCAGATGCCCTTGGGCTCTACTAGCATGAGACAGGACATATGGAGATGTTACTGGGGCCCACTCAAGTAAATCTATGAACTACGGGAAGACAGTGATACAGTGATTTAATATTGTCCTGTCCAGAAATATGGGACCCATCAACATTTCCAGCAACAGTGAATAAGGGTCCCTTTGCCCCCTGCCCCACATAGACACTTGTGTTCTTGTTCTTTCTGATGAATGTCAGTGTCTGTGGAGTGAGTTGTTATCTCATTAGTGTTTCTATTAGTGCTGCAGAATGTTTTTATGTACTGTTTGGCCATTTGTATTTCTTCCTTGAGGAAGCTCTTGTTTATCTCTTCTCCCCACATATTGATGGAGTTGGATTTTTTTTCTTGTAGAGTTCTACCAGTCTTCTGGGAAATTCTCATCTATGATTTCTTTGACTATTGGTTCTCCATCAAATTTGTCCTCCCTAGTCCTTGGGGACTCTGTGGCTCACATTGTTCCTCTTCAGCTCACTCTGTGGCTCTCTGCTCTGCTGCTCCTTTCTTCCTAGGCCTTGTCCATCTGTTGTTTTCTAGAAGTTTCCTCCTCTCATACTGGAGTTTCTCTATCTTTTCCTCCCTGCTCAGAGGTTCTCATGATATTTTTGTCGCCTACCGTACTCTTCACTTGACTGTAGTTTTCTCATTTCAGCTCTCCCATTGGGTTTCCTATCATTTTTGGAGCTCATTAAACATCACCACCACAGTGTCACGAAAATCATTTTCTGAGGATTTACAATGCTAGCTGGTATTGACTGTCTTCCATGTCACTGTTTTTGTTTATTGAACTTGGTGGATCTCTCTGTGTTTCTCCCGTTGGTATTCTAGTATTCCTTGAAGTTCCTGATCTGTTGTTTATCAATGAAGTTGTGGATTGAAGTATCATTCAATACTTTGGGTTTGAAGTATCAAATTTGAAGTACCATCCTTTCAAATCTGAATGTGAGTCTAGCCAGGTAAAGAATTCTTGGTGAGGCCTTCATTTCTTTTTAGTTTTTTTTACAATATTCCACCACTGTCTTCAGGCTTGGAGTGTTTAGTCTGAGAAGAATGTTGTAAATTTAAGGGATGCTCCTTTGTATGAAATTTACTTCTTTGATCTTCCTGTTTGCAATACTGCATCTCTGTCTATGGCATTCGTCATTCTAATTAGGATGTGTCTTGGACTCTTTTTGGTAGGGTCTCTTCTGGTTGGTATCCTTTGGGCTTCTTGGATCTGGATGTCTGCATTCTTCAGCTCTGGGAAATTTCTGGCAATGATGTCTTTAACTGTTCCTACCTATTTGGGTTGCCTTCCTGTCCCTCTGGAACCCTGATGATTCTTACACTGTTTCTCTTGAATTCATCCCAGTGTTCTCTTGCCCATCCTTGAGCTATTTTGAGGTCCTTTTCCATAATCTCTATTTGCCTGAGTGCTTTCTGCAGCTCATCTTCAAGCTCACTGATTCTGTCTTTGACTGCTTCATTCTACTGTTGAGGGCACCCACTGAGTTTTTCATTTCATCTACCGAGTTTTTAACTAATGACCACATCAGACACTTTTATTTGCAGTCTTCTTATTTCTGCTTTCATTTCCTCCTCTGTGTTATTGGTTGACCATTCTGCTGTTTCTTTCATTTCCTCTTGTCTTTTATTGCATGTATATTCCACCATTTCTTTGAATTCATTAAACATCCTCAACATTTCATCTCTGAATTCTTTGTCAGATAGGTTATGTATGTGGGTCTGCCTTATTGAGGCTTCAGGAGTCTTTCCTTCATCCATTTCTTGTGATGGGGGGTCTGCTTGTTTCCCCATGTTGCTGTGGTAGTCTGGGAGTGATGCACCCAACTACAGTTCTACTTCTAAGAAATGTAGATGGCCTTTCTTGCCTAGGTGCTTTATCAGAACACCTGGGCTGGATTAGGGGGGCTTTCTTTTAGCTGTTGCTTATGCTATCTATAAGTCCTTAGAATGTTTTTGTACAATTACTGTGAGTAGTGTGGTAGTGAAGAAATGTGGGGCCGTGGGGTGAAGCAGAGTGGCTGCACTCTTCATGGCTGGGTGTACTTGGAAGTACTACTTCCAAGTACTCAGGTGTACTTGGAAGTAGTGGCATGGTCAGCATGGATTCATTCCCTCCATGAATCCCCAAGGCCTCTGGTGGTGGCCAGGCAGCTGTGATGAAGCTCCTGGTCCAGCTGGGTCTCAGTGTACCTGGAAGTATGGTTTGGTAGGTGCAAATTTGTTCCTTCCCTGGATCTCCAAGTGGTTTTCTAGTGTTCCTGCTGTGCTGAGGATGAGTCTTTGTAGTTAGACCCCTGGAACACCCTGAAGGATTAGGGAAGGAAGTTGCTCTCCCTCCCCTGCCCATCTTCACCTGATGACAAGAAGTGTAACTGGGAGCAGTGTGTAATTTGCTGAGCAGATCTGTGGTGGGACCTCATGTAGCAGCCAAGAGTTGTGGTGAGGGTCTGCTAGCATGGCGCAGCTCAGGTATTGAGGCACCTGGGACCTGACCAGAAGGGACAATCTCCATCTCCCTTTACAAGTAGGGCCAGTGAACTCAGCCAAAAACTAGCTCCTTAGCCAGATGAAACTCGCTCACCCTAATACCTGCCATTTTCACAGTCCAGACTCCACAGCTCATCAGAGCCCCACCCAAGAGAGATGCTGATCTCAAGCCCGGTTCAGCAGAGCAGCGGAGTTAAGCCCAGGTAGGCAGTTCTCGGAGGCAGAAGCCACCAGGTGGAGATGGAGCTGGGGTCCCCCTTCCCCTCTCTGTCCCACCTGGGTGGTCTCATGGTCCCACTCCAAGAACTGCCTCAGGGCTATCAGCCATCATGCTGAGACTCAGACACATGGGGGGAAAGCTGCCATCAAGCTAGTGGAACCATTCATGTTCTAGAAACTCAGAAAGTAAATTCAAGAATAGAAGTCAGAGGACCTCGCACAACACAACCACAGTCACCCTCTGGTCCAGACTCCACAGTTGGACACAGCCAGACCCAAGAGAGAAGCCAAATTCAAGCCCAGGCATGGCGGGACACGGTGACTATGCCAACCAGGTTTTTTGGGAGCCTGGACTGGGGCCACCCCACCTCTGCACCCTCCACAAAGGCCTGGCGGCCCCACCCAGAACTGCTGCTGGGGCTCTGGCTGGACACCAAGTATTCAGGTGCACGGCAGAGTCTCTGCCTGCCCATCCTGTGCTAGACTGATGGGGTGTCTTGGGGTGGGGACAGGTATTTGCTCCTTGGCCTGTTCTCCAACAGGCTCCCAAAAGTCAGAAAATCTCATGCAATACAACCACAGTCATCGTCTGGTCCAGACTCCACAGCTGGACACAGCCCAATCCCCATGGCACATGGGTGCCTGCACGATATCTAAAATCCTGGTATACCACAAATGTATGGGAGTCAGAGGCTAGGTAAGACAGAGAAGGGAACGGTGTGCTGATAATAGTTGAAAATGATGATACCATCAGAGAACTGAGCATTGAATATAGGCAAAAGGATATACATGATAACCTCTAAATGTATGAATTACAATCCACAATGTGTAAGAAAGGGAAGTGAGAAGTAAAGAGAGAGGAGAGGAGAGAGAGAGAGAGAGAGAGAGAGAAATGAGATGAAGAACCTGCCATGGAGGCAGGCTGGGGGGAAGGGGAGGGAAATGGGGGACATTGGTGGTGGGAAATGGGCACGGGTGGAGGGATGGGTGCTGGAACACTGTAGAACCAAAACTCAAACATGAACATCTTGTAATTATATATCTCATGGTGGTATAATAACACTGTAACACACTGTCACTGTCTTCCCGTTCATCATCGATTTGCTCGAGCGGGCACCAGTAACATCTTCATATGACCTGTCTCATGCAAGTAGAGCCCAAGGGCACCTGCTTTCTCCAGGAACATAAAGCGCCTCAAACCATTCCACCAGGTCATGGGAATGAGCGTCTATAATTGTTACTGGTATTTGGCATATCAAATACGACACGGGTAGCTTGCCAGGCTCAGCCGTGCAGGTAGCATACTCTTGCAGTCATCGGAAAATCCAGGATTTATTGATGAACCGCGTGGCCGGGCTGTAATAGTGTCTTCTGCTGGGTGGAGTTCTGATGAGGGGGAAGTCCGGGTGTGGAAAATGGAGGCCCTCATGGAGTGGGGGTTGTCTGGCTTGTTGTGAGGCTCTGCTGGGGTGGCAGGCCAGGGCTAGAACCTGCCATCCCTCCCAGGCGCCTTATGAGTGTCTGGGCACAGGGAGAGCCAGTAGCAGCTCTGCCCCATGTCTGTCTCTCGTGGTATAATAAAATATTTTTTTAAAAACTAGCTTCTGGGGCCGGAGCAATAGCCCAGCGGGTAGGGCATTTGCCTTGCACGTGGCCGGCCTGTGCCGGCCCGGGTTCGATCCCCAGCATCCCATATGGTCCCCCGAGCACCACCAGGAGTAATTCCTGAGTGCAGAGCCAGGAGTAACCACTGAGCATTGCCGGGTGTGACCCAAAAAAGCAAAAAAAAAAAAAAAAAACTAGCTTCTTCTGGAAGGGTGGGACGGCACACAGAGGTTCACCCTGCTGGCTTTGTTCTCAACCCTCATACCACACCCCAACATCCTGTGTTCAGCCCATGCTCAGCCTAAAGCCCTCCTGCCATTCTGCAGTGGAGGGTTTCAGCACTTCTCCCTCCCTGCTGCCTCACGTCCATCCCTCTGCTCTATAAGGGACGGTCCCTTGCCCTACCCAGGGTTCCCTGAGTCCCCTGCAAGCGTACCTGTCCTGCCCTTTCTCCGGGCATCCAATGAGCTCACACTTATCTGTGCTTGCTTTGGTCTCTGCCTCCTCCCTTCCCCCAAAGCATTGCCTCTGCATAGTGTCCCCTCCACAAGGCACTGCAGACACCAACTCACTGTTTCTCTTGAAAACCCAGCGGCTCCCAAGCCTCTTGCTCAGCCTTTGGCCTCATCTCCGTCACCTCACTTCCGCTTTCAGCAACTGCCCAGAGTTGCTCCTCCCTCGGGTGCCCACTGCTTACTCAACATTTAATTTTGTTTTCAACAGAATGTTGTCTTCTTTCCTTTTTTTTTTTTTTGGAGGGGGAGTTTTGGGGGCCTTACTCAGAGGTGTTCAGGGGCCTTTTATTTCTGGCTCTATGCTCAGGGGACTCTGTGCAGTCCCAGGCTAGGTGAGAGCTTTAGCCCTGTCCCATCACTCTCTCTGGCCCAATATTCCCTTGTAATGCCCCGGACCATCTATCATGAGGCCCTAAAGACCTTGTTGCCATGTGCATCGTCAACATTTGTCACTGTTGTTACCTTATTGCTCCAATAAGCTTGTGTTTGGGGGAGAGGGTGGTCACGCTAGCAGTGTTGGGGGGCCACTCCCAGGCTGGCACTAGGAGACAGATGGAGCCAAGGATAGGCTCTGGGGCTCCGGCTCCAGATGGGCTCCTGGAGCCGTCTCCGGCCCACTCTGATTTGCCTGTTTGGCAGCAACCTCGCCAAATCCGTCCCTCCACCTCTCTCACTCCATAGATGCTGCCACACACATGATGTTGTACATCGTTCTTTGGCGCTGAAGTCAGGATGACTGTGCCACCTGCCAGCCTAAGCGGGGCCCGAAACAGTGATCAGGGAACTGGTCATGGCTTTGCCCAGGAGGCAGATCTAAAGAGTGACCTTTGCTGGCTGGGGGCCACATCCAGTCGCTGACTGTCCTGGGGGTGGGCTCAGAGCCGCTCCGCCCATCCTGGCCCCACTGCAGGGTGTTGGGTGTGGAGGTGGATACCCAAGGCAACATCTACCGTAGGGTCTCAGCACCCCATCTCCCGGTGTGAGGGGTTGCAGTGGGGAGAGGACAAAGCAAAGCCACAGAGATGAGACCTGTGAGTTCCCAGCAGGGTGTCCGACCCATCTCTCCTTCCTGCTGGGCAGGATAAACCCCACCCCCACCCTCCCTCACCCGCGGAGCTCGGTGCCCTGGGCACAGCTCACAGAGCATGTGTCTGCTTTATTTTTTTTAAATTTTTTATTATACCACCGTGAAACATACAATTACAAAGGTATTCATAATTGGTTCTTGGTAATACAGTATAACAGCACCCATCCCTCCACCAGTGCCCCATTTCCACCACCAATGTACCCCACCCCCTCCCGCCTACCCCCCATGCTGCCTTAATAGCAGGTACCCCAGTTTCCTCTCTTTCTCTCTCTGTCTCTCTCTCTGTCTCTGCATCTCTCTCCCAATTATTTTACACATTGTGGCTAGCCCTGCAGATATTTAGAGTTTATCACTTAAGTCTCTTTGTGTATATTCAATGGTGAGTTTTAATCTGCCATTACCATTCATTAATAGGACCTAAATAGATACCAGTGTTTGACTAAATGTGGGAAATGGTAATGGCATGTGTCTGCTTTAGCTGCTCTCTGGGCCTTGGCCTCTAATCTGGGATTCAGAAGATGCTGGTGCTGCCCTCAGCCACCCTGGGTGCAAACACTGTCCTTCCTCCTGCAGTCCTGCCCCATCTGAGGGGGCCTCCAGGCTCCTGATTCCCCAGCCCCTCCAGCGCCAGGAAGCCCAGCCAAGCTGAGAAGCCAGCAACCCACCGCAGGCTGGATCACTAGAAGGAGTTGCCAGAAAAAAGGCTCCGAAAATGAGCAATTCATTTCGGCTGTCAAAACAGATACGGAGAGCCCAGTCAGATTGCAAGCATGTTTTTCTCTACCCACATATCCAAGGCTCTGCCAGTGATAAGAGATGGAACAGATTGTTTGTGAGACAGAAGTCCAGCCTGAGACCGCCCTGGGCTTGGTGATCAGGTTGCTGCTGCCTCAGGTCTCAGTCAGCTACTTTTTTTTTTCTGACTGTAGCCATGGGAAACTTGTTGGGTTTCGGTGAGCGTCCTCAGCAAGTTGGGGTGGTGCAAAGGAGGACACAGCAGGAGGAGAGGGGTGTTGGGTGTGAGGTCCCAGAAATCAGGGCTTAGCAGGTTCCATTCTTACCTTAAGAAGCCTTCTGTGGGGCCGGAGCGATAGTACAGCAGGGAGGGCATTTGTCTTGCACACGGCCGACCTGGGTTCGACCCCGGCATCCCACATGGTCCCCAAGCACCTCCAGGAGTAATTCCTGCGTGCAGAGCCAGGAGTAACCCCTGAATGTTGCCAGGTGTGACCCAAAAAGAAAAAAAAAAGCCTTCTGTGGGCTCCCACATTAACTCTTGTCCCTCCTGCTCAGCTATGAGGAGGGTCCGTGCAGACCCTTGTCCAGACAAGTCAGTGCGCCCCTCAAGTCTCAGAAAAGCTTTCCAGGATCAGCTCCTTTGGGGATCCTTCAGCACTAAGCAGCTGCTACAGAAGCCTCCAAGAACAGGGAAATGTTCTGAGGACTCTCCTGCCCCACGCTGAAACACAGGCTGAGAATGCCTATAACAACAGAATGGAATTTGAAAAGCAAGAGACAGAGGGGTCTGAAAAACTAAATGTTCCTTATAAACCTTTGGGAAATTGTATCGGTATCACTGCAACAGAAGTGAAAGCCCAGCCTGCAGCTTGTCCGGGGAAGGCCCCAGGGCTCCTTAACCCTTTGGCCACTGCTTCTCCCAAAGGCCAGGCTGGACACGTCCAGTACTCCCTCGGAGGACTAGGACTGCCCCTTTCTGGTCATTCAGCCCTGTTCATTCAGGAAGCTCCTGATTCAGGAACTGATACTCGCTGGTATCACGGTGTCACCACCACTGGGCAACGGTGTCAGGGCCAGCTCCGGGCTCCCTGCTTCCTGCCCCTTCTCGGCTCCTGGCCTGCCCCATCATTCCCTCCTCCAAAGCCAGAGACCAGTCCTCATGCTCAGACCTGTGGTCCCAAATCCAACAGCATCTTCCCAACAACACCCTTCTCTTTTTGTTTTTGGTTTGTCTTTTGTTTTGGGGGTATTTTTTTGGGGGGGGGCAGGAAGTCACACTCAGCAATGCCCAGGGGGCTACTCCTGGCTCTGCACTGAGGAATTACTCCTGGCAGTGCTCAGGGGCCATAATGGATAATTGGAGATGGAACCCGGTCAGTACATGGCTGTACTATCTCTTCAGCAGCACCCCTCCCCTCCCCATTCTCCCTCTAAAATAGCAACGGGACCTCAGGATCATTCCAGAAGAAATGAAATAGACCTAAGGGAAGATCTTTAGCTCCTACCCTGCCGAGGACAGACTGAAGGCCCCAACTCAGAGGTAGTCAGATGTGTATGAGCCCTTAGCGAAAGCTTCAGAGCCCCTTCAATGTGGCTGGCACTCTTGGGGAAGCGGTGAACTCTTTTGCATTTCCCTCTTTCTTGCTTACTAGAATACAGACGTGATGACTGGTGCTTGGGTAGCCAATTTGCACTATGTGGTAAACATGGGGATGGACACCATATGTAAAGGAAGAATTTGAGAATATTAAGCTGATAATATTCAATGTTTAAAGGAACCGATTGTAACTCGGGTTGTTGATTCATTAGGCTGAAGAGATGAAAATCACAGGCTAGGGCACCGGAGCAATAGCACAGCGGGGAGGGCATGTACCTCACATGCCACTGACCCAGGTTCTATCCCCAGCATCCTGTATGGTCCCATGACCACCACCAGAAGTAATTCCTGAGTGCAGAGCCAGGGATAACCCCTGAGCATTGCCGGGTATGACCCAAAAAAGAAAAAAGAAGAAAATCACAGGTTCTCTTGAAAGTGCTTGAGGAAATTGATGTGTAAAATCGAATTTGTGCATGTATTCAGTTCACACCATGCTTGTTGCATGCCAGGCACTACTCTGGATGCTCAGAAGGTAGCAGTGGACTGGGTCAGAGCTATAGTACAGAGGGGAGGGCACTTGTCTTGCATGCGGCCAAGCTGGGTTCAATCCCCACCATCCCATATGGTCCCCCGGGCAATGCTAGGAATAATTTCTGAGTTCAAAGCCAGGAGGAACCTCTGAGCACCATTGCATGTGGCCCCAAACACAAAACTAAACAAAACCAAAAGAAGGCAGCAATGTGAGTAATAAGCATTTCTCAGTGCTTTCGAGATCTTGAAGATTCGCCCACATCCCATTCCAGCTTGAGATGTGAGCTCTCGGACTGGCTGCCTCCCCTCTAACAAAGCTTGTATTCTCTCTCTCTCTCTCTCTCTCTCTCTCTCTCTCTCTCTCTCTCTCTCTCTCTCTCGTTGAAGGTGCCAGGGAACCATACAGAATGCTGGGGATAGAATTTGGTTCAACAGTGTTAAATTAAAGTTCTTGGCATCAGAATCTGGAAACAACCAGAGTGTCTGAGAACAGATGACTGAATAAAGAAACTGTGGTACATCTACACAATGGAATACTATGCAGCTGTTAGGAAAAAAGAAGTTATGAAATTTGCCTATAAATGGATGGACATGGAGAAGATCATGCTGAGTGAAATTAGCCAGAGGGAAAAGGACAGATATAGAATGGCTGCATTTATTTGCGGGATATAAAAACAAAAACATGATACCAATATTAAGGCCAGACAAAACGTGGATCAGGGAGGTCTTGTCAGTGGGTAGAACCTACTGCAAATGTGTGGGAGTCAGAAGTGAGGTAATACAGAGAAAGGAACAGTGTACTAATAATTATTGTAAATGATATACCAGCATAGAACTGAGCATTGAAAGTAGGCAAAAGGATATACATGATAACCTCTAAGTGTATGTATTGCAAGCCACAGTGTGTAAAAGAAGGGAGGGAGGTGAAAATTGCCCGCCATAGACGCAGGCTGGGGGAGGGGGGAATTGGCGGAGGGAAATGGGCACTGGTGGAAGGATGGGTGCTGGAACACTGTATGACTGAAACCAAATATGAACACTTTTCTAACTGTATATCTCACTGTGATATAATGAAAAAATTTAAAAATATATAATACAATAAAATTCCTGGCGCCCAGATCACATCAGTATACTGCTTAGAACCCTCCCAACCACCAGGGTTCTGTGTCCCTTCACCTCACGGGTTTGGTGCCGCCTTAGAAAGTGCACCAAACCCGCTGGAGCGATAGCCCAGCGGTAGGGCGTTTGCCTTGCAAGCGGCCAGCCTATGGCGGCCCGGGTTTGATTGCTGGCATCCCATATGGTCACCCGAGCACCGCCAGGAGTAATTCCTGAGTGCAGAGCCAGGAGAAACCCCTGAGCATCGCCGGGTGTGACCCAAAAAAAAAAAAAAATGCACGGACCAAGACTGGGGCGTGTGCAAGCTTCTTTATATCAAACACAAAGTGGAACATACACGTATTGAAGGCTGAACAGAAACCTCGCCGGGCTGAGACACGTGCTCTGCGTGTGGGAGTTGAGTGGTGGGGCACCGACACCACAAACGAGACCATTTTATTTTGCGGGTGGGGGGGCTGCAAATCTTTCACAGAGGCCTAGGGACATTAAACCTTGGGAAACAGTGTAGCATGCAGAGAGCAGATGTTGCATTTCTTCATTGTTGTTTGATTTCCCTTCCCTCGCCCCTTTCCCCTCGTGCTGCTGTGAGGGTACCCTGGGTAAGCAGAAGGGGTGCAGTGTTGGGGCAGGGGAGGGGTCGATCCCGTCGCTTTCCCGGAGGGTGCTTATGGGACTGGCTGAAGCCCACATGGTGGTCGCCAGGGGTCGCTGTGGCGCTCTCTGCTGCTTCCCTGACACTCACACAGGGTGCTCCGGAGAACCGGGTCGGAAATCGCTGCGGGGTGGGGGTGTGGTGGGGAACTTAGGGGCACAGAGAGCAAAGCTGGGGGCCCAATGGCAGAACCGCGGGGAGCTGAGTGAGTGCACCGGAGAGCCACAGGGTCCTTCTGTTTACCAGGCAGGCGCTGGAGGCCCCACTTAGAGATGAACCTTGAAAAAGCCATAAAGAGCCTTGCAGAACACAAGCGTCTCTGGGCCGGGGGTGGGGAAAGCCCAGAGGCCAAAGCACCTGATTTTGTTCTCTACTATCACCTGGCCTCGGTGGGTTTACTGTCTGGGACCCCCAGGCCACAGTGGCGTGTGAACCCCAGCACGCAGTCACATATATGCTCCCCAGTTCCCCAGTGTGAGCACCCAGCCACCACTTAGGGGCGACCCCTGGGCGCTCCCACACAAGCACCCGCCTGGAAGGTGCAGGCCCAGGCTCCGGGGAGTGAGTGAGACCGCCAAAGGAAAGAGGAGGAACAACTTCTCCACTCATGGGTGTCACCGACGACTGTTCACATTTCAGCTCTCACAGCCGTGCGTGCGGGTTGAATGTCTTGCATTGCCTGTTTTGCCCGCACCACAGCCAAGAGATTGGGTTCTCCAAGGCACGGCAGGTGTCTGCAGGGCTCAAGCTCGCGAGACAGACGCAGCCTCGTGCAGCTCGGGTTTGGCTCTCCCAACTCTGAGCTAAGGAAGAAACTGGCCAAGGAAGAGCAGTGACAGGGGATGAATGTTTGCAGGGGAAGGGGAGTCTCTGGGTCGGGGACTCATGAAGGTCCTCGGGGCAGTGAAGGAATTGGGTGAGGGGTATGGAAAGAGTCATGGAAAAATGCAAAGAATTCTCAACTATCTGAAAAACAACTTCTACCAGGAAAGACAGAGAGCCTCTCTTTTTTTTTCTTCTCCAGGTGATTACCTGTTTCTAAAGCCCAGAAGTCAGAATTACTTTGTTGAAAAGTTTCAGTTGGGTAAATAAAGCTTTTACAAAGAGACCCTAAAAAACAAAGTCCTCACATGAGCATTGCTTCCATAGGAAAATATTTCCCGTTTTCAGCAGCCCACTGACAGCCAGCCATTGAAGCACGACTTGTTTTGGGGGCCAGATAGTCCAGCGGGTAGCGCATTGGCCAGATAGCCCAGCGGGTAGCGCATTTGCCTTGCACATGGCCCACCTGGGTTCGACCCCTGGAATCCCATATGGTGTGCGAGCACCGCCAGGAGTAATTCTTGAGTGCAGAGCCAGGAGTAACCCCTGAGCATTGCTGGGGGTGACCCAAAAAAGCAAAAAAATAAAAAAAAGAAGAAAGAAACACAACCTGTTTGTAAATTCATCATTATTTTCATAACCAGAACCCACAAAAAAAAAAAAAAGCAAACCCTAGGGGCAAAGAGGTAACACAGGGTCCAGGCACGTGATTTACACGTGAAACATCCAGATTTGATCCCAAGTACCACGTTTTGGTCCCAGAGCCCAGCCAGGAGTGATCCTAAGCACAGAGCCAGGAGTAAGTCCTGAGAACAGACTTTGGATGACACAAGAAGAATCCCAAAAAAAGTAAAATAAAAAAAAAGAAAAAAGAAAGCCACACCCAAGCCATGCTGCAGAGGCCAGCGAGGACCTGGGCTGGAGATTTCCCTCTAGCAAGATCAACAAGGACCACTCCCCCGCCCCCCAGTTCCTCCCCAGCTCAGAACTCCCTGCACTTTGCAGTTCTGACCCACTTGGGCTTCCTCTGGCCTAACAGTCACAGTTCACAAATATTCCCAACTGCAGGCAAAGCTGGTGACCTCAAGAGGCAGGTCCAGCTCCCCCGGCTCCCAGCCTGCAGCTGCCCGCAGTCATTCCTGTGGCTGGGATTGCTTGTGGGGAGCCATCAAAGTCTGGGCTGGGAAAGCAGGGGGTAGGACTGAACCACCCTTGGGTTCTGGAGTCGGACAGACCTGCATTATCTCCTGATCACCACTCCTGGGCTGGCTGGTCACGGGACTGTGATTATCTTCCGTCCCCCAGTGAAGTCTGTAGGGGGTGAGGAGAGGCTGCGCAGAGCTCCCCAGGTCACCATGCTAATGGGGCTCCCCCAGCCTCAGCCACGGTCCTGAGTGGAAAACACTTCAGAGTCCTTTCTTGCAGCCTTCCTGAGGTGCAAGCTGTAATTACTCATATCTCGCTGAATTTAGCTAACTTATAGTTTTATTTTTCAACATTAAAGAACCCCTTCCCCTCCCGAATCCTATTCCTATTTTGGGTCCTTGAGATGCCAGAGTGATGTGGTGTAGGCGGTTATCGCTCTAATTGAAGCCAACAATGATTTGGCTTCAATTTGGAGAAGGGAACTTCCATCAAAAGAGTTATGGAAGTGGGACGGGAGGAATAGTATAGTGGGGAGGGTGCTTGCCTTGCATGTGGCCAACCCAGTTTCGATCCCCCACCCCTACCCTGCACCCATATGGTCCTCTGAGCCTACCAGAAGTGATCCCTGAGCACAGTGTAAGCCTGGAGCACTGCTGAGTGTGGCCAAAAAATAGGGAGGAAGAAAGGAAGGAAGGCTGGAAGGAAGGAAGGAAGGAAGGAAGGAAGGAAGGCGGAAGGAAGGAAGGAAGGAAGGAAGGAAGGAAGGAAGGAAGGAAGGAAGGAAGGAAGGAAGGAAGGAAGGAAGGGAAGGGAAGGAAGGAAGGAAGGAAGGAAGGAAGGAAGAAGGCAGGCAGGCAGGGAGGGAGGGAGGGAGGGAGAGGAAGGAAGGAAGGAAGGAAGGAAGGGAAGAAAAGAAAGAAAGAAAGAAAGAAAGAAAGAAAGAAAGAAAGAAAGAAAGAAAGAAAGAAAGAAAGAAAGAAAGAAAGAAAGAAAGAAAGAAAGAAAGAAAGAAAGAAAGAAAGAAAAAGAAAGAAGACAGAGAAGGAAGAAAGAAAGAAAGAAAGAAAGAAAGAAAGAAAGAAAGAAAGAAAGAAAGAAAGGAAGGAAGGAAGGAAGGAAGGAAGGAAGGAAGGAAGGAAGGAAGGAAGGAAGGAAGAAAAGAAAGGAAGGAGTTTTGGAGAGATAGTACACAATGCAGTAAGTGATGGATTTTTTGATAATAATGACTTTTCAACCATCCATTCCCAGAGGAACAGATTACCACTGGCAATAATTCATAGAGAAAGTGATTTTTCTAAACAAACCCATAGGAACCACGCTGAGTTATGAGGGGGATGAGTTTAATAACACAGAATTAGGCAGAGTGTCATCCAGGAAAATCACCCTGAAAAAGAAGAAAATGGAGCTCAGGTAATGTTTGCACTTGAAGTACTTGTATTATAGTGAGGTAGACAGTTAAAAAAAACTCTCCATTAGACAGACGTAAAATTTTGTAATAATATTTAAGAAAACGATAATATTAAGAAAGAATGAAATTTCTGATTAATGCTTAATTTTGTACAACTCTAATATAAACTTTAAAATATTAGAAATTATAACATTTGAGGGCATGTAAAGCTCTGCCCACTTCCCTTTGCTCTGTCAGTCACCTTAAATAGACAAATATGTACAGCCTCAACAGTACAACAGAAATCCAAAGCAAACGCGCCGCTTTAAATTATTCCTCATTCCTCCTGGCAGTCTTTTTTTTTTACTTAGCATTTTATATTAGTATTTATTATTATTCTCACACTTTCTTGGACAGTGTGGAGTTCTCCGAACCAACCCTGCAACAGGTTTGGATGCAGAGAGCGAAACCACTCAGCAACAGGTGAACTCTTCATTTCCGGTTGGGCACGTGCCCTGGCTGGGGCTCTCGCGGCAGGAGGAGAAGGGCGCGGGCTCTCCGCCGGCCTGCAGGGGGGCGCTCTTTGGTGCCGGCTGGGCCAAGTCCCTGTTCTGGGTGGTGACAGTCTGGGGCCCAGCCTGGATCAGCACCCGTGCTCTCTCCTGCTGCCTTCCAGAAGATTCTTCCTCTGCCTTCCCCTGACTCCCACCCCAGCTCTGCCCTGCACTGCTCAAAGCATTGCATTTCTGGGCAGTCCCTCTGAAACTCTTCTTTGGACCTCTTGTTGGTCGCCCTCCAGGCATTGGGGCTGAGGCAGACTCTGAAGCAGGGGCCTAGTCTCCCCTGCTCCCAGCCCCAGCGCCAGGCCTGCCCTGCCCTCTGCTAAGGGCCCCCCAACTCTTGGCTGCCCACCCTGTTCCTCCAGCCTTCGAGCACCTGCCCAGGTTTCTGAAACACCACAAATCACGGTCCCCCTCAGAGATGCCGCACGGTCCAAGTCTACCCAAAGACCCCAGAAAGCCTGGGAGTGGGTGTCAGCCAGCTCCAAGGGGGTCCAGAGTGCTGAGTCTCCTTTGGGGGGTTCCATCTGGGCTCATTCTTCACGTTCCAGTCATATCTGTGAGCTCCCCTCACCCCCACCAGCTGAGGGGCCGGAAATCGGGAGGGAGGGGGGGGGCGCCTGGTCTTGGAGCTCTGGTCTTGGCCAACTCTAGTCTTGGAGCTCCTTGAGGCAAACTGAGGGTCCTCCTGGTCCCCCCTCCCGGTCCCCCTTCCTGCAGGCCTGCTCTCTCCTTCCCCACCTGCCCGCCCCTTTGGTTCTGCTGATGCCTCCTACAGAACAGCCTGACTCAGAACCATAGCTTCCTTCCCACCAAATCGTGGCCACCCACCTCCACCGTGACCCCCTTCCACACCAACACTTTTTACACAAGGCTTCTTGGTTTTGTCCAATCCAGGGGCATGTGTTTCCCCACCACTGAGTCAAACCCAAGGAAAGAGAGAGAGAGAGAGAGAGAGAGAGAGAGAGAGAGAGAGAGAGAGAGAGAGAGAGAGAGAATAAAGAAATCCCTCCTTGGTTTTGGTGTGAAGGAAGGCCAGGTGTGAAAATCCAGGTGGACGATGCTGAGAAGGTGAGCATGGGGCTCCCTTGCCGCTCCATCCATCCAGTCCTCTCCCGGCGCGCTCGGTGCAGTGGGGGCGCCCCGCGGCGGGGCCCGGGCTGGGGGGGCGCCGCGCGCTACCTGCAGCCGCAGGATTCCACCACCATGTCCTCGTACTGCTTGTACACCACGTTGTTGCCCGCGTCAATGTATAAGATGCTGATGGGAGTCAATTTGGTGGGCACGCAGCAGCTGGGCGGTGGTGCTGGGGTCCATGGAGTTCATGAGCGTCTGGATGATGGCGTGGTTGGTGGGCTCGAGGTGCGA
Source organism: Cryptotis parvus (assembly GCA_021461705.1). NCBI lineage: Eukaryota > Metazoa > Chordata > Mammalia > Eulipotyphla > Soricidae > Cryptotis > Cryptotis parvus. The sequence continues at coordinate 73,756 of JAJIBD010027219.1, read as the reverse complement.
GCGCAGCGGGAAGTCGCACACGCCCTCGCAGTGGAAGGCCTCGTACTCCAGAGGCGCGATGATCCAGTCGTCCCAGCCCAGCTCCTTGAAGTTCACGTGCAGCGGCTTTTTGCTGCAGCGCAGCCGAGACTTCTTGCCGTGGCGCTTGCCGTGGCGGCTGGCGAAGGCCGTGCGCCGCCGTCTCCGCCCGCGGGGCCAGCCACCCTCCGGCAGCCTCCGGGGACCCCGACGGTGAAGGCAACGGCGGCGGCGGCCACAAGCCCGGGACGCCTGAGCCGGGCCCCGACGCCAGCGCTGCCTCCTGCGGCGCGCCGGGCCGTTGGCGCATCTCGGCGAACAGGGTCTTGCGCGGGGAGCGCGTGAACACCACGAGCAGGGCGCGCTCCTGCGGGGGCCGGACCCGCCGGCCGAAGCCCAGACTCCGCAGGTCCGGGGCGGGCCTGCCGGGTCTCTGCCTCCTCCCCGACGGCGGCCGAAGGCGGAGCGTCCGCGGCACGCAGCTCCAGGCACAGCTGCCGCTTCCAAAGGCCGCTGGCGCAAGCCCTGCCACACGTCGAAGACTTCCCAGCCGGCGCCGGGAGCCACCAATGGGTGCAGGGTCCTCGCGTCCAGCAGCAGCGGTGACAGGCACGGCCAGAGCTGCACGTGGCCGGGCCCGGCGGGCGCCTGGCGAAAGAGTCGCAGCTCCGCGCCCACCAGCTGCTCTTTGTCGGATAGCGTGGACACATCAAACAAATACTTCTGTCTCCGGAGGGGGCGTGCGCGAGAGATCGTCTGCAAGATAAAGAGAATCACGGGCAGTTTCGCTGCAGGGGGAGTCCCGGCTCTGCGGCCACCGACACCCCCAACCCACCACCACGACCATCATTCCCCGCCCTAGTAAAGGGCAGGCGGCCGCAAGTCCAGTCGGGGGTGCTGGCAGTCCCGAGCGCAGATCCGCCAGCGCGAGGCTGCGGGAGGCGGGCAGGCGGGCGGGAGCGAGGGGCGGAGCCGCCCAGCTCCCAATGGTCCCGCGATCCCCGGCCCCTGCTCCTCCTCCCGCGGAAGCCTGTGGCTGCTGTCCCGAGGCCCCTGTGACCTTCCTCCCCGATGTCCCAGCAGGAGCTTCCCTACCACTGCCCGGCCTCTGCGGTCCCAGCCTGAGCCGCGCGCACATCTGCTCATTCATCACCTCCCACGACAGAAAGGCCCTCCAGAGTCCTCTGTCCCGGCCTCGCTGACCAATGAATTCTCGCTGTGTAGCCTCAGTGAGTCTCCTCAGGGGTCCGTTCCCAGGACCCCCACCCCACCGCCCTGCACTTGGCCTTCTGGGACACTGCAGCATCTATTTTAGGGACCCAGAGGCCATGCCCTCTAGAGAGCCCTTCTGGGGGGGGTGTGCTTCCACCTGACAGGGTCCCCGGGCACCGGACAGGGCTCGGTCGAGGGCTGGTTGACATGTTTTAATTCCAAGATGATTTGAAAAATGAAGCCTGAGGGCCCAAACTGTAGTTCTTGGGTGGCTGTTAAGGCACTTATCTTGCATGCGGCTGACTACAGGCTGGAATCCCCGGACAGTCTAGGGACCGGCAGCACTGCAGGCAAGCTCTCCGACAAAGAGCAGCTGGTGAGTACTTCAGAGCAAGCAGTGCTGGGTGCTCCCGCGGGAGCCCAGAGAGCTCTCAGGGACTACATGCAGACTTTGCTTCCAGAGGCTGGGTTTGACCAGGGCACCGCAGCACCACCAGGTGTGACCCAGAAACCCAAGACCAGAATAAAATGAAGCCCTAATTTAGACCCCACAATGTGAGGGGGTGGTACACACAATTGCAGGGCGCATCAGAGCAGTATGAAGAAGCTTTGGGCTTCCATGGAGAGCAGATGGGAGCTGGGTACTGGGGGAAGACTCTAAAATTCTCCTTCACAGAAATCTGCCCAGGGGGCCATCCTCAAGATCTTCCCTCTCTCCCCCCCCTCCCTATCTCTCTCCCCCCCTCCCTCTCCCTCTCTCCCTCTCTCTCCCTCTCTCCTCTCTTCTCTCTCTCCCTCTCTCTCCCTCTCTCTCTCTCCCCCTCTCTCCCTCCCTCCCTCCCTCCCCCACACAGCTGTGCTCAGTAGTTACCCCTAGCTCTGCACTCTGGAATTCAGGAATTATTCCTGGCAGTGCCAGGGGACGATTTGGGATGCCGAAGATCAAACCCAGGTTAACTGCGTGAAGAAGGCAAATGTCCTCCCCACTGGACATTGCTCAGACCCCATCTCTCCTCTTTCTTCTTCTCTCTCCTCTCTTCTCCCCTCCTTTCTCTCCTCCTTTATTCTCCTCCTTTCTCTCTCTTTTCCTCTCTTTCACTCCCCTCCTCATTCCCCCCATCTAAAATCGTCTTGCTTTGCCACTCATCCTGAAGATAAATGCTTTGGTTACCAGAGTAAAAGAGAAACTTGAGCCCAGTGCTGGGGAGGGTGAGAGGGAGAAGCTGCTTCCAAACCCTGAGGTGAATTCTTTGGGGGTTCGGGACAAAACGGGGCTGCTTTTGTGACCCATGTGTGCAGGGCACCAGCCCCACTTGAGCGTGCAAGGCGGAAAGCTAACCAGATTTTCTTGGGCTGCTTCTTGTAAAATATTTACAGCCCCACAAATACAAAAGTCCCCAAGCTCTGTTTCCCTCGCCCCAGAAGCTAGTAAAGTGTGGGTACATTTCAACAGTAAAAGTGTCACCTGACCCTGCTCTGCCCTCAGCGCCAGGCCAGAGGCAGCCCCAGGCCAGAGTCTGGAGGCTCCAACACTCCATGTCCCCACCGCAGGGCGGAGCTTACACACAAGTTCTGAGATGGGGCAGAGCAAGGGGAGAGGTGAGAAGGGAAGACAGACGGGACTGGAGGCAGCTGGTTCCTAGAAGCCCCAACCTGAGACCAGAGAAATGGCAACAGGAACATGTGTCTGTGACATGGGTCACAAAAGCAGCCCCACTTTGGCTCAAGCCCTGGAAGAATTCACCGCAAGTTTTGGAAGTCTTCCCGTGCCCCCAGAAGAGCCCAGCGCTCTCTCCAGAGGCCTGAGGCTCCCCAGGCACGCACCACCTAGCTCTGTGGGCCTCCACGTTCCTTCTCCTGCACTCCCCGGTCTCCCCACCCCAGATTAAGGGCTTCAGGGTGACAGGGTTCAGCCTAGAGCAGCAGGTACACCCACAGACACATCCTTTCTTCGGACAGATCCATGCGGTTCCACCCACTTGACCTCTGGGAAACACCAACCTCCATGGAGCAAAGTAAGCTTGTTTCTGGACCACAGCAGTAGTATAGGGCTTTTGCCTTACATGAGGGCCGACCCTCGTGCGTGACCCCCGGCATCCCATATGGTCCCCAAGCATCGCCAAGAGTGCAGAGCCATGAGTAACCCCCTGAACATTACTGGGTGTGACCCAAGAGCAAAAAAAAAATAAGAAAGAAAAAAAAAAACAGTGAGCTCTTTTCCTAGGACATTGGCTGCTCCCAGTGAGGAGGTCGGGATTCCAAGAGGATGATACAGTAATCCAGCCCCTGAGCCCCCTTTGCTGCCCTTTCTCTCCCCGACTTTCCGGCTACTGAGTCCAAAAAACCACCCAGCGAGGTCGGGGTGAAAGGGAGACCCAGTTCGAGTTGCGTTGGTTCAGTAGGACTTGCCAGCACAGAATCATAATCCGAGCTGCTATTCCCCTCGGTGCCCGTGGCCGGCAGGAGCAGGTCTCAAAGCTGGGAAGCCTAGGCAGGGATCCATCTGGGCTCACCTGCCCATCTGAGTGGGCGGAGCCTGCTATTGAGAGTGGCTGACTCATCAGCACAGCCAAGCCAGACTTCTCTAGTCCTCAAGAGTGGTCTGAAAAATGAGGAGGAGGGGGCCAGAGTGATAGACCAGCGGGTAGGACGTTTGCCTTGCACGTGGCTGACCTGTGCCGGCCCGGGTTCGATCCCCGGCATCCCATATGGTGCCCCAAGCACCGCCAGGAGTAATTCCTGAGTGTAGAGCCAGGAGAAACCCCTGAGCATCACCCGGTGTGACCCAAAAAGCAAAAAAAAAAAAAAAAAAAAAAAAAAAAGAGGAGGCGCTCTTGGCCGCTGCAGTCTGGAATTTCTGAGGGTCTTTCCATCGAGACCAGCCACCAGCATCCCCTCCAGGCTGGGAGGACTCTGAGCCTGGACACTCCAGCTTCTGCCCCATGCCTTCAGGGTCATGACAGGGAGCCCCCTCTTCCACCTGGCCCATGTCCATGAAGCACCGCTGTCCCGTCCTGTGGCTCTCTGAAGGGCTCTGGGGGCCCAGCGGTCAGAGGACCAGACAGCCTCTGCATACCCAGTAAATCCGGGCATTTTGCTGATCCTGGTTCCCACTAGAAGAAATTCATCTAGATCAAAGTGTCCTTCCCTCCCTTCTGGGCCCCTGCCTCACCCAGGGGTCCCCCTTGGAAGTGGGTCAGCCTGCACCTGGGCATGCTTTATTTATTTATTTATTTATTTATTTATTTATTTATTTATTTTTGCTTTTTTTTTTTGGGTGGGGGGGCGGTCACACCCCCCTGGCTCTTTGCTCAGGAATTACTCCTGGCAGTGCTAGAGGACTATATGGGATGCCAGGATTGAACCCGGGTCAGCTGCATGCAAGGCAAACGCCCTATCCTACCCACTGTGCTATCCATCGGGCCCAACCTGGGCATGCTTTAAAGGGGCGGTGCAGTCACCAGGACCTAAAGGCTGCAGCTTTCTGCTTCTTCCTGCTCCCCGAGCTGTCCCCCAAAGGAGGCGACTCCAAACCACAGTCCTATGCCCAAATTTCCTGAACCCCTAAAGAAGGCACAAAGAAAGTGACTGCTTTTCCCACGGACCCCCATGGACCCCCACCATCTCCCCATGGACCACATTCCCAGCCTGTCCAGGCTTGCCCCAGATCAGCCCAAGGAAGCACCTATCCTGGGGAGGCCGCACAGCCCACCCCCTGTGACACCGCAACAGGCTGAGTCTGCTGAGTTGGCACCCAGCCCTGTGTGGGGCTGAGCCAGTCCTGGGTACCCTGGGTACAGCAGTGACCCCCCCACCCCCAAAGGAGCTCAGGAACCATCTCCTCAGCCCCTGGAAACAAAAAGTACCTCTCTGGGGGCTGGAGCGATAGCACACCTGGGAGGGTATTGCCTTTACTTAGGTAGATCCCCAGCACCCTATATGGTCCCACAAGAATCAGGAGTGATTCCTGAGTGTAGAGCCAGGAGTAACTCCTGGGCACTGCCAGTGTGATGCCGCCCCCAAAAAAGTCTCTCACTCACTCCCCAGCCCATGGGTGGGGTTTCCAGGAAGTGGGCGGGGAGGCTTCTCTGCACCATCTTTAAATAAAAATTGAAAAAAAATTCATGAAAATTAATCAGAAGGGATTTTTGGCTTGTTTGTTAATTTTATTTTGACGTTAATTTCTGGCTTCTTACACGTGGTGTTGGAATGACAGTGCACAAAATATAAGTAATAGTATTGTAAATCGGGGCCGGAGCGATAGCCCAGTGGGTAGGGCGTTTGCCTTGCACGCGGCCGGCTTGTGCCGGCCCGGTTCGATCCCCGGATCCCATATGGTCCCCCGAGCACCGCCAGGAGTGATTCCTGAGTGCAGAGCCAGGAGGAACCCCTGAGCATCGCTGGGTGTGACCCAAAAAAGCAAAAAAAAAAAAATAGTATTGTAAATCGGAGCACCTCAATCAAAATAGTTTTGGGGGGCTGAGGGTACCTCAAACATGCACATGGGGGTGGAATTGTTTTTAAAACTAAAGGGAAAGCAAATAAGGTAATGAGGGAGAGAACGCTCCACGTTCCTGTCCTTTTAAATGAGAAAACAGGTTGAGAAAGCTCCTTTCAGAGCTGGGTCTGCAAAGAGGGTGTCACTCCTCTCACTCTTATCCCCCAAACATGTCCTCAGCTGGCGGAGGGGTTGGGGGATGGGAGTAGAGCCAAGGAAGTCCCCGAACAGAAGGGGGCACACCACATATCCACTTGAAGCTCCTTGCAGGGGCATGCAAAGGCAGGGGGTCTCCCCAAGGGTGCCCCAAAACACAACCCGCTTGGTTTGGAACGTTAGGGCCCTGCACTGCATTTTCCCAACTGCAAAACTTCCTCCTTGGACGCCGTGGCCTGCTCCCAGCGGGTGCTCCGTGGTTCTCCCAGAGTAAATCCGAGGTGAGCCCGGACTGCTGGGGGTAGGGCGGGGGAGGAGGGGGCGCTGCTGCCCACTACCTGCAGCGGTGTCCCTGGACCAGCCCTGAGGCCGAGGTCTAGGTGGGCTGGGCCAGGTGACAGCCCCGCTTGCCCCACCCCAGGGGAGACGTGAGTGGTTGGGGGGGGGGGGGGTGTGGAGCGGGCAGCGTCACCTTCTCTGCCAACGCGGCCGTCTCGGCAGCTAAACTGGCTCCGTCTCCACCCCGGGGCGCTCAGCTCCTGCGGGCGCAAGGAGGGGACAGAGGGCTGCCACTGTCACCGAATTCTCTGCTGGCCATCTGAATCCAGGCCACCCCAGGGAGGAGGAGACGGGGCTCTCAGGACTATCTCAGTTTGCAGCGGTCCCGCGCAAGCAAGGACGCACGGTCTTAAATTCTAGCCGGGGCCGCGGGTGGGAATTAAGAGCCAGCCCGCGAGGCTCTGATTGGGTCGCGGGAGCGAGGGGCGGGACACAGGGTCTCCTCCACAAGCTCTGGGCCAGGTGGGCTGGGTTGGAGCCGAGAGCGGTGCTTTTGTTTTGCTTTTTTCCGTCGCGGAGAAGACCGCGGCGCTGTGAATTCCTGGCTGGCTGTGGCGTCACCTTTTCCTGGGGTTTTCGGCTACCCCCGCAGGGTCCTGAGAAGCTCTCGGTCCCAGCCTCAGGGATAAAGTGTTCTGGGTTCCCGGGTGACCGTGCCCTCCAAGGCCACCCTTGGACTCTTGTCCCTGTCGCATAGCGCAGACCATAACTAAGCTCCCTCCCCAGGAGAGAGAGCGCGCGCGCAGCCAGCCGGCACCAAAGCTCAGCAAACCGGACCCAGCACTGATGCCATGCAAATTCCTGTTTGCCCAGAAACTGCCTTGGCGGGGTGGGGTGAGGTGAGGTGGGGACAGTGCTAATCGTCCATGTTCTGGGTAGCCAGACAGTAACTCCAGGAAAGTGACTTGCAGAGGAGGTTGGACAACCCCCCACCCAGCTCAGAGTGGCCACTCAATCCCCCCACCCCCACAAACCCAGGGGAGGCCACTTTCATCTGTTCCTGCCACTGGCTAGGTCCAGCCATCTGTGAAGTGAACAAAGTCCAGTCTACGGTCTGTCCTTACATAGCCTGCCCCTGCGTGGCCTGTCCCCACCGCTGGTCTCCTCCTCCCTGTACACAGCCTGTCCTGCTGTGTGGCCCACTGGGGGCTGTCCTGTCATCCACTTAATGGCCTGTCCCCATCAGTTCTGTGTCCCTGGGTGACGTGTCCTACATCCTGCCACATATCCGTGGCCCAGCCACCTTGCTGCCCTGGTCTCCCCCACCCTGTGAGCCCCGAAGTCGGCCCCAGACCTCCACCGTGTCCCCCTTTTCACAGACAGAGGGGCAGGAGGTCAGCCTGGCAGCTGTCCCATGGGTAGCAGTGCTGAGTAGGGTGCTGCCCGCCAGGCGGAGGCCGAGAGCAGGTTGGCTGGGACCACACACACCCAGAACCTTGCTGGGGCCCCAAGCGGGTGCCCAGTGGGAGGGCGAGCCCCAAGGTGCTGGAGTTCAGATGCCCTTCGAGCCTCACCCAGGCCTCCGGAGGGCATCTGAAGACCCTCTTCCTTGGCAAAGCCAGTTTGCTGTAGAAAGGGGTGAGCCACACCCAGGCCAAGTCTGAAAGTGCTCTGCGGGTTCTTGTCTCTGCTGAAATGGTTTCACTTCTAAGGTAGCCCCCAGGAATGTGGTCCTGGAGGGAGGTAGGCTCTGTAACGGGCTCTAAGAGCAGGAGAGGTTCCTGGGAGCAGGCAAAACCCCAACGGGAACGGGGTGTGGCCTCCTTCGCCGCCTGCACAGTGTGCCCACTCTGCGAGACCCCACGAAGTGGGAGCATGGGTTAGACCTGGAGGATTTTCCCAGGAGGTGAGGTGGGGGGCGCCTTCCTTGCACTAGCACCAGCAGGGTCTGGAAGAGCGACGGGGAGGGGGCAGAATCCGGCTCGACCTCGAGCGCTCGCACAGATCAAAGGGGAATTCAAGCTGGGGGTGTGTGGACCCTGTGCGCGCTGTCCCGGGATCTGGCTCCCGGCTCCTCCCGGGGTTGGGGGTACGGGGCGGGCTGGGGTGGTCGGACTTCAAAAAGGCCCGCGGACTCGCGGCTGTCAGCTGCCCCGCCCGCTCGGCTTGGCCGCCACCCGGGGAACGTGACCTAACGCAACACCGCGAGGCTCCGGAGGCGGCTCGGGGCAGGGCTCGAGCACCAAGGGCGCAAGCACCCCCGAGGAATGGCTGCGTGGCCTCGACGCAAAGCCGGCACCCAGATTCTCACAAGCTCACAGTGCAGAAGCTGTCTGGTCCTCTGACCGCTGGGCCCCCAGAGCTCTTGCAACCGCCCGAGCCCAGAGCCGCCTGCTCCTGTTTTTCTGCTCCTCTCTCCCTGCTAAAGCAGAGCCCACAGTTGGTCCCTCACCGGAACAGGCGCCCCCGCTACCCCAAGCCTACAGCCCAGAACCTTGGCGAAGGAACAGACTGTGCCAGAGGCCCGCGAAGAGCGCCGGGGAACCAATTTAATTCCTGAAAAAAGAAGCGACACTAGGTAGCCTTTTAACATCAAAACAAACTGGGCGAGGGGCCGGAGCGATAGCCTTGCAAGCGGCCGGCCTGTGCCGGCTGGGGTTCGATCCCTGGCATCCCATATGGTCCCTGAGCACGGCCAGGAGTAATTCCTGAGTGCAGAGCCAGGAGTAACCCTTGAGTATCGCCGGGTGTGACCCAAAAAGCAAAAAAAAAAAAAAAAAAACCTGGGCGAGAAAGATGAGGGAAGCGAACAGGCAGGTGACACCCCACCCCCTTGGCGCGGGGACCCACACTGGCTAGAGCTACCCCTCTATGGCCTGGACTACTAGCAAGCCAGGGGGATGGCGCTGGAACGGGAGCGAAAAGGAAGGGGCGCCGCTCTCACAAGCACCCTGTGTTGGCGACTGTGGCTCAGGTTGGTCCCCTGCCCGCTCAGACGCCGGGTTCCAAAACTATTCTCCTGCCCGCTCTCCACTTCTCCTTAGCCTTCCTTCCCTTCCTCCGAGCACCTGCCCCAGGCTCTGACTGAAAGACACCCCAATTTCCAGGGGTGCCCCAGAACCTGAGAGCACCAGCGGAGGCAATCCCCCCATCACCCCAGGATCGCGGCGCCCCACATCCTGCAGTGTTGGTGAGGGAGAAGCTTTCAACTGGATTCCTTGGCGGGTGTGGGGTGGAGGGTCCTCATTGGCTTCTGCATGCAGAATAGATTGGGACAGGGAAGTATTTGCCCCCCAGCCCCCAGCGTCAGCAACTCCCCACAGTCTCCTCGGAATTAGAGCCCTCTGACGGAGAAAGCCCTCTCTGCTACCCCAGGTGGCTTGTTCTTTTTTTCTTTTCTTTTGGGTCCACCCAGTGTTGCTCAGAGGTTAAGTCCTGGCTCTGCATTCAGGAACTACTCCCGGGGTGCTTGGGGACCGTATGGGATACTGGGGATCAAACCCAGGTCCGCTTCGTGCAAGGCAAACGCCCTCCGCCCCCCACATGGCTTGTTCTGAGGCCCCCTGCCTTAGAATTTTGCCCAGAAAAGCGGGTTCATGGCAGCCCGCCGAACAACCCTTACTGTGGGGAGGCACTTAGGCCTCGTCAAACGGGTGACGAAAAAATGAAATCCAAGCCTGGCGAGGAGTGGCTAGAGCCCTAAATGTCTTCCCCGGGGAGCCTAGTGAAGGTCCGGTTTGAGGCCCCCACCTGCAGCCCAGCTGATGACCCCACACACACACCAGAAGGAGGAGGAGGAGGAGGAGGAGGAGGAGGAGGGTGGGAGGAGGAGGGTGGGAGGAGGAGGGTGGGAGGAGGATGAGAGGAGGAGGGTGGGAGGAGGATGAGAGGAGCAGGGTGGGAGGAGCAGGGGAGGGAGGAGGAGGAGGAGGAGGAGGAGGAGGAGGTGCTGGTCCACGGCACACACACCCTCACGCCCTCAAATGCAGGCATTTGAACCCGCTGCGCTCCTTCTCCAAGACTGTTCCCTCTTTCCGGGGAAATAAAGCCTAGATTGGAACCTTCTGCGGGCTTCCTCACTCAGCCGTCTGGTCCGCATTAGTGTTTTTATAAGGGACTCAAACAAATCAAATACAAGGTCACCAAATAATTAACAGTTGTGAATCCCCTCCTCCCCATTAAAATGCTTCCCTGCTTAGATTTCATTTTCCGTTTGCCAACGATGGCGAGAGCCCCGGCGCCCATCACTCCCCCCCGGGCCCAGGTCCACATTTGCTCCCCCAGGACCTCCCCCCCAAGCCGCCCCCCAGTGACTCTGAGAGTGTCTTCATGGTCAGTCCTGGGTTTCCCAGATGACCTGTCCTTCCCTGCACCCTGACAGCCCCATCCCAGAACCCCCCCAAACCATCCACGGGAGCGTTCCTGGGGAGCCGAGCCCCCGCAGAGACCCCCTCTCTAGGAGGTCTCTCTCTCTGCCCCTTCTGCTCTGGGGCCAGCAACACCGCAGCCTCAACACCAGCATTTGTTTCTGTTTTGTTTTCAATTTGTGTTCAGAATAACCTGGAGACTTCATTTACAGCAGTAAATGATCCCTCCTTGATCCAGAGAGATTTTGTGGGTCCCTGGGTGGAAGGAAGGGACTTTCTGCACTATACTGAGCTGCTCAGTCTCCTTTAGTTTCTCTCCTTCCCCGCTGTCAGTCATGGTGATATCAGAGAAGGTCAGAGTGTCCAAGTGTCCACCTCTCCCAGGCCCAGGCTCCTGAGCACCATCTTCTGAAGAGTTATCATGAGGACAGGAAGTGCCATTTCTCTACCTCCATCCAGCCTCATTACTCCTACCTTCAGACCACTAACTCCAGCCCCCACAGGAATCAGCCCCTACAGGCTTCTGCTCCCTCAAACTCCAGCTCCCACAGACTCCAGCTCCCACAGACTCCCGGCTCCCACAGGCTCCGGCTCCCACAGGCTCCGGCCCCCCAGACTCCAGCTCCCACAGACTCCAGCTCCCCTAGACTCCAGCTCCCCTAGACTCCAGCCCCCACACACTCCAGCTCCCACAGACTCCAGCCCCATAGACTCCAGCCCCACAGACTCCAGCCCCCATAGACCCAGCTCCCCACAGACTCCAGCTCCCACAGACTCCAGCTCCCACAGACTCCAGCTCCCACAGACTCCAGCCCCCACAGACTCCAGCTCCCACAGACTCCAGCCCCCACAGACTCCAGCTCCCACAGACTCCAGCCCCCACAGACTCCAGCCCCCACAGACTCCAGCTCCCACAGATTCCAGCCCCCACAGACTCCAGTCCCCACAGGCTCCAGCTCCCACAGGCTCCAGCTCCCACAGTAAACAGCCCCCTCAGGCTCCACCTTCCATGGGCTCCAGCCCCCACAGACTCCAGCCCCCACAGACTCCCCACAGACTCCAGCCCCACAGACTCCAGCCCCCAAGCCCCCAAGACTCCAGCCCCACAGACTCCAGCCCCCACAGACTCCAGCCCCATAGACCAGCCCCCATAGACTCCAGCTCCCACAGGCTCCAGCATGCCCCACCCCCCACAGGCTACCTGCTCTACTCTGAAGAGGTCCAGTGACCCACAGTCTCTCTTTTCCAGCTGCAGAGATTCTCATTCATCTTTCTAGCACACCAGGAGTCATTTTAAGACACCAGGGACAAGGTGGTCCCTGCTTTTCACTAGGACCAGAGAGAAAGCCTGACACTGCAGACTCCCAACACTGCTCCCCCAATTCCTGAGGGGTCTGCATGGGAGGCACCTGGGAATCTCCAAGAGCCTCCACCTCACTCGCTGTGTGGCCTTGCGTGACTCACTTAACCTCTCTGTCTTCTACAATTTATCTGCAAAACCCCCTGGCTGGCCAGGGTGCATTTGTGTAATCCAATGAAATAGTTGTGGTAACTGAGTCCATTCCAGCAAGCCCACTGCAGCCTGGACGTTACTCTTTCTCCCTTATTCTTTGGGAACTGGGCAGAGAAACAGACCCAAGACCTGGTCCTGATGGGTGAGAGAAGTGGGGCTTGGAAAGCACAGAACCTGCCATCAATAGGTTCCCAAAGCCCTTCCTGGGCAGAGTTGCTGCCTGCGCCCCTAAGAGCTCACATAAGGGGACTCTGAGTTTTGGGATACCGGGTTGTCCAACTAAGACAGCTTTGGAAAGAGACCAAAGTGTGGAGAAATACTTAAATGCAGGTGTCCCTGCAAGCCACCCTCCCCCCCACCCCCTCACTCCCTGTTTCTGAGCAAAGGGATCAAGCACTGGTTAGGGTCCCGGCAAGCACCGCCAACGGCAACCTCCACCCTAGGGGACCCACGCCAGCCCTGGGCGGGAAGGGAGGAGGAAGGGCTGGAGGGGTCCCAGCGTGAGCAGGGGGATGCGCGCCCGCGGGCCCTCGCCGTCTGATGTGTTATGACATGAAGCCTCAATTAGATCGCGGAGCCGAGACACTCCAATCAGACCCCCGATGCCAACAAGCCCCGGAAGGTCCGGCGCGGGGTCACCGCCCGTGACACATCAAATCAAGATCAGTGAGAGGGAAAGTGAGGCTGCCCCTGATGCGGCTGAAGCTGAGGCCCGCCCAGCCCCTCCTCCGTGCGCCCCAGGGCTCCCCGCGGCCCGGCGCTCCTTTGCCCCGCGCGGCGTGTGTGGCCAGCCCGGCAGCTTCTCGGTGCGCGACACCCCGCTGCCCCCTGAGTACACACGCACACACAGCGCACGCACAGGCGCATGCACTCGCACACTCGCTTGCACACGCACTTTCACTCCCTGTCCCTCTGGGCACACGGGGGAACTCGAAAGACACCGAGCGCTTCGTAAACGGAGGTTCCGGAGGTCCCATCTCGGCTCCCGGGGCTCGGAGCGCGCACAGCCCCAACCCTCGACAGCGTTCCGGAGCCCGGGGCCAACCGACGTCTGGATGTCGGTGGCGCTGGCCTGAAGACCTTGGCGCGGGAACAGAGGCCCCCATCCTTACCCGAGCCTGGGCGTGGGGCCAGTACCTTCCCCACCTCCGGCTCCCGGGCGCGCGCAAAGCAGTTCCCTCGGAAAGGGGGAACTGCAAGCCGGTCCGCGCGCGACCCCCGACTCCCTGCAGCACCCACTAGCGCCGCCGCCACCACTCTCCACCCCCGACGGCCTTGCGGCCATAGGGTTCCTGCAGGAAACTCCCAGGGATCAGCACACTAGCTGCAGGGTGAGGGCTGGTGGGCTACTGGGGGGCGGAGATTCTAGTTACTTTTCTGTTTGCGGGGAAGGGGGTCCGCAGACCGGACCTCTGCTGTTTCTTCCCTTGAGGTAGGATCGTTGGAGCCACGTGCTCAGACCCCCGAGATCTTTGCTGGAACCCAGGGAGGGTGGAGGGGACGACCGAGGATGTGGAGGGGACCCCCGCCGGCAGCCTCAAGGCTGGGGAGTCAGTTCCAGAGCCACGAAGGAAGCCACGTGCTGGCCAAGGAGACTCGGTGGAGAGATTCTAGAATGGCAGTAAAAGCCCCGCGCCCCTGCAGCTGCTGGGCCTGGCTGACTTCTGGCCAGGCTGGGGCTCGCGAGGAAGGCGGCTCCGAGGGGAGTGAGGAAAGTTGGGGGGTTGGGGCTGTGCTCCCGAAAGCGGAGGGGCGCCTGCGGTGGTGAGCCTGTCCTACAGAACTTGAGATAGGTGCGCGTCTCCGCTGGGCTCGCGGGGTCCAGAGCTACGCCCCCACCCCCCAGCCCCATCCGGCCGCCAGGCGCTGGAGTCCCAACCGGTGGGAGGCCGGCGGGCAGCGGAGCGCTCCAGTCTCGTTTCTTCTCCCTTCCCGCGCGTCTTTCTCCTTCCTTTCCTTCTCCCTCCTTTCCAGTTTCTTTTTTCCCCCCCCCCCCCCCCCCCCCCCTCCCCTCCCCCCCCTCCATCTTTAAACGCTGCTGACTCTCTTTAGGAGAGCGTTTTCGGGTTCCCGTGGATACCTTCCCCAAATTTCTGGTACTGCGGGCCACGCGAGGTTTTTGCCTAGGGGCTCGCCTCCCGCTGAGGAGAACGGTGGGTGGACGCAGGGCTCAGAAAGGCATAGCCAGGTGGAGGGGACCAATCACCAAGTCCCAGAAAGGGTCCCGAGAGAGCAGCGATCCCCGGATAGGTGACTGGGTACCTCCCGCACCCGTGGGGGTCATACTCAATTTCTAAGTTCGGGCCATCCCTGGGCCCCTTAGCCGCCGCCTCCAAGAAACGCACCAACTGAGCAGGAAGAGCTATAGGATCCCCGGGAACCCAGCCTCGGTTCGTCCACTGGCCCGGGAGCTCCGCCACCATCTGGATGGACCGTTGGATCTCCGGATCAGAGGCGCCGCCCGCTTTGTCCAGCGCGGACGCCTACGTTGCGGGCCCCTCGCTGTGTCCACCCTGGTGGCTCAGACTTCGGGTCGCGTGCCCTGCAAAACCCGGTACCCTGTGCATGGGCGCCAACCGTCCTTGCCGCCAGCCCTCTGCAGCCCCGGCCACCTCGCGTCCACGCGCGCGCGCACGCTCACACACACACACACACACGGCGGGCTCCCTCACCTCGCTCCTTTCTGCCAAAATAAAAGTTCAAAAAAGAAATTAAAAATATCCCCCAAAGAAACCAAACCAAGAGGCAGAAGGGAGAACGAGAGAATGGAAGGGAAATACTGGTCCCTAAACCTGCAGCCCGCGACGCACGCCAGGGCTAGAGAAAAGTCGAGTCCAGAAAAGAAAGTTGGCGGCGTCCGCAGCGAGGAGGTAAGTCCGGGCGCGCCGCGACCAGCCGGAGGGAAGGGCTCTGGCGTCCTCTGGGTCTCCCCTTTACCTCGCCCGCGGTCTACGAAACTGGTGATGGTGTTGGCCGACTTGGACGCCTGGAAGAAGCTGGCGTTGACGCCGAGCCTCTCTGCGATGGAGTAGGTGCGGTAGATGGACAGCATGTAGTCGTGGGGCACCACGCGAGGGCCCCCTGCCCCGAGCCTCGGCCTCCGCGGGCGACCCCTGCTGGAGCTCGGGGCGCTCGGTGGGAGCCCGGCGCGGGGTCCCGGAGCGTGGCGGCCGCGCCACCTTCCCTTCCTTGCGGCTCCTCATGCCCTTGGCCGAGCCCAGCTCGGCGGACGATGCCCCCGGAGGAGATGGTCGCCTGCTGGGAGCCGGGCACGTCCCACAAGAAGCCGATGAGGAAGACAGCCGAGAGCAGCAGCCGCGGGGATCCATGACCGGCCAGGCACGCGGCGACGCCCCCGAGGGAGGCTGCGAGGGGCGAGGAGCGGCTGGACAGCGGCCGGGGCCCGGCGGCTCGGGCGGACTCGGAGTGCGCCGCGCCGGCTTCCAGCCACCCCAACCCCGGCCCGCCACGCCCCCTCCCGCCCCTCGCCGGGAGGGGGAGGGGGGAGCCGCGGGGAGCGGGGGTGGGGAGGCGGGCGGTGCGGGCCGGAGGTGTGGGCAGAGGGGCCGCTGGGCGCCCGGGTGGCCTGGAGGCGTCCCCCGAGGGGCTCGCGCGGGGTGGCGGGGAGCCGGGCCCTGGGTGCCAGCAGCCGGGCGCCCCAGGGGTCACCCAGCCGGGGGCATCCGCCGCTCCGCACTCTTCCCCTGGCACCGCGGCGTCTCTCGAGCTCAGGTGTTGGGGAAGGGGGTCGTCGGGAGGGGGGAGAGTTGCGCCCTGCCAAAGGCTGCTCCCTGGCACGGTCCCCTCGCGCCCCGCGGAGTGGCCGGCCCCCGGCCCGAGCACCACGCAGCGCCCCATCTCTGTGGGTGACCCCTTGCCACCCAGACCCTGCTTCAGGGCCACACCGCCCCCCCCGCCCTCTTGAGGTCAGGCAAAGGCCCGGGGCGAGGGAGGCTGAGGTGGGGGTGGGGGGGGGGGTCCTTGAGTCCACCGGGTGCAAAAAACTGCCTGTCCGCGGCCGGCCCGCACGCTCCTCCCGCCTCTGCTCTCTCCAGCTTCAGCTCCGCCGCCGCCGCCTTCGGCCGCTGGATTCCTCAGGGCTGCCCGCTCCTCTTCCCCCTGCGCGCCCGACCAGCGCCTCCCGGACCCCCTGCCTCCCGGGCCCCTGGACAGCCGCCTCCCGGCGTCCCCTGCCCCTCCCCCCCACCCCCCAGTCCTTCTCTCTCCTTCTTTCTTTCCCTCTCCGTGCCGGGGACCCCTCCCTCCCCTTCCGCAGCTCTTCCCCAATCTGTTTCTCTTCAGCCCGGCCTCCCCTATCACGAGTTTCCTTTATCTGTCCCCAGATTCCCGGCACGGATTCTCCGCCCACTGCCCGCGATCCCAGGCCTGCCCTGCGGTACCACCCCGCACCCCTATTCGGGACTCCGGGACCACCGTGGCTTCCTCCCACAGCTCCTTCCTGCCTCCCTCCACCTCCACCCAAGAGCGCTCAGCCACCTGGGGAGGGGGTCAGCGCAGCCAGAGCTCAGAGACCCCCTGACCTGAAGCTGCCCTTCTGCTGAGCTCAGGAGAGGGCTTTGGGGGCTTTGAGGTCTGTCTGGAGCTTTGCCTCCACTCCCACCCCTGCTCGTCTCTCCCCCTCCCCCTGTCATCTCCTTTTCTGTCTCAGCAGGATTTGTCCCTAGCAGGGGAGACCTCTCAGCTTCTTCCTCTCTTCTTTCTTCTTCTTTTTTTTTTTTTGCGGGGGAGGAAGGGTGGTCATACCAGGCTAAGTGGTTGCTCCTGGCTCTGCACTCAGGGATTACTCCTGGCAGTGCTCAGGGACCATAAGGGATGCAGGGGATGGAACCCGGGTCAAGTGCATGCAAGGCAACCCCCCCAATCGCTCCTGCCCTCTTCTTCCTTCCTCTAAGGTGTGGGCTCTGTCCCACCCCTCAGCCTCGGAGGAAGACAAACAGCCCCTGTCCCTCCATGTGTGCGCCTGGTAAGAGCCTAAGCCCACCAGGCCTTAGACAGAGCCTTTTTTTTCATCCACCTCCGTGGACCATCTTGGCTCTGCTGTCTTACAGGTGGGGAGTCTGAGGCCCCAGCTCAGAGGCCTCCAGTCTGGGCTGTGGCCTCTGATGACCTCCTGACCCCAGGTGACCTGGCTGGACACTCTCTGCCTTCTATCCAGAGAGTCCCTTCCAGTCCTGTCCAGTCCTGCCTCCTTCCTGCTCTGGGTTTGAATCTCGTGGTGGCCAAGGTCAGCAGGCCCGGCCACTCCTGCATTGCAGGCCCCTGTCCCCTGCTGCCAGGGGGTGGTGGGTGCTGGCCGTGTGGACATCACAATTCAGGGGGAATCCTGGCTCGGCTGCATGGTTCCTCCAACCCCGGACTGCTGGGCCACACCTGCCCTGTTGCCCCTGACGTCCCTGCGCTGTCCCTTCCCAGCTGTCACCCCAGCAGAGCTATGGGACCTTCCTGCGCTTTCAGGTGGACTCTGGGGCGCTGCCTAGAAACGCCTTTTCTCTGCCCTCCCTGACGGGGACACACTTGGCTCTTGTGCCTTCTGCAGGTCCCTCAAGAAGACTCTTCCCCTCCTGACCAGTGGTCAGCCCAGGGGTGTGGGGGCCTGGGCTGGCCCTCTCTGTCCCATCCTCCATCTGGAAGGGCTTCCTGCTGTCCGTCTCTCTCTGTCCCTTCCTTCCTTACCTTATCAGCTTTCCGATTTCTGTCCCCCCACCCATGGGTCCCCAGTCATAAGACTCTGCCTGTGACCACTGGGTCCGGCTTCTCTGCCTTGTGCCCACAGCACTTACTATCAGCAACAAGTTATCAGTAAACAGGAAACAAAGGAATGAGCCTATTGGCTTTGTCTTGGGACCTGGATGGGGGGATAGAGTCCTTTGTAAGAGCCAGTGACAGGGACCCGGCCCCCAGAGGGGGCCTGTCATCCTGGCCCTGGGATGTCCAGGGGCATGAGAGACTCTCATCACAATGGCCAGCATCTCGTCCACACCAGGCAGAAGCTGCGAGCTCACTCCTTAGGGAGACAGAGACTCTGGGAAGGGCACCCAAGGGTGCAAGTGCATCAGGATCTCGCCAGGGTGGGGGGGCGTCTCGAACTTGTGACCCCACATCCCCTCCCTGTGGAGTATGAGAACTATTTCATACTTCAGATGTGCTGACAATGGAGCCAGTCACCTATATGGCCTGATTCTCTTCCTTGCGGTACCAGGCAAATGGAATCCGGCCCAGTGGTAACGAGGCCACATCAATACTACCCGTGTGTGTGTGTGTGTGTGTGTGTGTGCAAGCCCACACGCATGAGAAAAAGATGCTGTAGAGGTTCTCTACAGCAGGTAGGGCATTTACCTTGCATGCGGCTGACCTGGGTTCGATCCCCGGCATCCCATATGGTCCCCTGAGCACCTCCAGGAGTAATTGCTGAGTGCAGAGCCAGGAGTAACCCCCTGAGCATTGCCGGGTGTGACCCAAAAAGCAAATAAAAAAAAAAGAAAAGAAAGATGCTAAGAGCAAACTGACTTCAGAGCTCAGACCAGCAAGAAGACCTGGTATCAAGTTCCAGAATTTGAGTTTTCAGACCAGCTTTAGGTTCTTTCCCATTTTTATCTCTCAAGAACATAGAAGTGTCCAGAGTCCCGATTAGCAGCCCAGGGTGGGCTGGGAGCTGCGGGTGTCCTTCCTTTTTCAGGTTCCATTTGTCTGCCCCAACAAGGAAAGGGGCCAACAACTGGGCCCGCGGTGTGTCCTGCCCCCATGTGGACACCGAGGGAATTGCGCTTGAAAAAGCAAAGTCATTCAGGCACTCTTTTTTTTTTATTTTTTTTATTATACCACCGTGAAACATACAATTACAAAGGTGTTCATAATTGGTTCAGGCACTCTTAAGGGTTCTTCCAAGATGAGCAGGAGATGGTGATATCTATAGACACGTATTAGTCAATTGGAGAGTCACAGGGAAGGTGTATTGCCTTTTGGCAGGAGGACTCCAAAAACAAGAGATATCTGTGAGACCAAAAGCAAATAGAACCAGAGCCCTGGTTTTCAAGCAATTCCTGCAAACGAACAGAAGAGAACTGTCTCTGGAGAAGGAGGAGAAGGAGAAGGAGGAGAAGGAGGAGGAGGGGGAAGAGGATGGGAGAGAAGGAGGAGGAAGAAAAAGAAGGAGGAGGAGGGGGTAGGAGGAGGGAGGAGGAAGAGGAGGAAGAGGAGGAATGAGAAGGAGAAAGAGGAGGAGAAGGAGGAGGAGGAGGAGAAGAAGAAGGAGGGGGAGGAGGAATGAGGAGGAGAAGGAGGAAGAGGAGAAGGAGCAGGAGAAGGAGGAGGAGAGTAGAAGAAGAAGAAGATGAAGATGATGATGATGATGATGATGATGATGATGATGATGATGATGATGATGATGATGATGAGTGGCCTGAACCTTGGGTAGAATCTATTTCAATGGAGCGATCTGAGCCTCCTAGTACTGGGCGCTGAGCAGAGAGGGCCAGATCAGAGTTAGGGCTCGGGTTCCCTACAGGCAAACCCAAAATCTTCCAGCCTGCTCACCTCATGCAGTTGAGCGTTTGTCCCTCTGGGTTTTATGTCATTTTTTGCAGCCTCTGGTAGTGCTCCAGGCTGACTCCCTGCTCTCTGTCCGGAATCACTCCTGGCAGTGGTCTGGGGATCAAAATCCAGCCCTGAGCAAGGCAAGGGATCCCCTGCACTCTCCTCTAGCACCGTCCTCCAGGCTTTGAACACAAAGTATTTCTTACTTATTAAATCCTTAACAGCTGCATGTTACAGAAGTCTGTGCACTCACCACACAGGGGAGGAGCTATGGTGATCACCAAGAACCGTTTGGGTGTCTGTTATGATCAATGCCTCCATCCATTTCTGTGGTCCTCTCTGCTTCTGTCCTTGGCTCTGGAATCCTGTTCTCAGCTTTCCATTTAGCAGCTCTTCTATTCCCTCAAGAATTCCTTTGTGTTAAGTAACTTCTCTGGAAAGGCTAAGTGTGTTTGACATAGCGCGTTTTCACTGTATTTCACTGTGAATTTGTGGTAACACTTTTCCTCTGTAATGATTCGACATGTTTTATGTTTGTCCAAATCCTCTAGATTAAAAAACACATTGCGGTTTGCTAATAGGTCTGGGGGTCCTGACGTGGAGCAGAGAAATGCCTGCTCAGGGAACAGCTGGGATCCCTTGGAAGAGGAGGAGGAGGAGGAGGAGGAGGAAGAGGAGGAAGAGGAGGAAGAGGAGAGGAGGAGGAGGAGTGGAGGAAGAGGAATAGGAAAAGGAAGAGGAGGAAGAAAGGAGGAGGAGGAGGAGGAGGAGGAGGAGGAGGAGGAGGAGGAGGAAAAGGAGGGGGAGGAAAAGGAGGCCAGTTAAGGGTTAGCTCCGGGCTGAATCCCACAGACAATCAAACTTAGGTAGGAAGTGATCTTTCATGGCTAGGATCAGATTTAGTTTTGAGAATTGCCACCAACTCTGTAAACATTCAAACAGGAGCAGTAAAGACGTGGCATTTCTCACAGGGCTCTGCAGTATCTGGGTAGTCATAAGCATGTGGCTGCTGTGGGTGGGGCCTCTGCAGGCGCCTCGAGAGGGCCCTGGGAGCAGAGGTTTCAGATGCTCAGCACAGGCACCGAGAATGTCACATTTGGGGCCAGAGCAGGGGAGGGCATTTGCCTTGCACGTGGCCAACCCAGTTCAATCCCAGCATCCCATAGGGTCCCCCAAGCACTGCCAGGAGTAATTCCTAAGTGCAGAGCCAGGAGTATCCCCTGAGCATCGCTGGGTGTGACCCAAAAAAGAAAAACAAAAAAATGATGTCACATTTATTCCCAATTGATTACCATCTCTCTGCATCAGAACCCTAAATAGTATTAGCTAAATGTCTTTTCTGAGGCTTGTTTCTTCATCAAGATGTATTTCACTTGATCACTTGACATCCTGTTATTCGTTGATTTGTTCACGTGGGCGCCAGTAACGTTTCCACTTGTCCCTGTCACTTGTCCCAAGTGTAGCCCAATGGCATCTGCTTGCTCCAGGAATATAAAGGGCCTCAAACCTTTCATTCAGGGTCTTGACGAAGAAGTCTGACCATCTTGTAGGTGAGCGGCCACGTGATCTTTTGACGCCCTGTGGGATCCAGTCTGTAACAGCTCTAGTCCAGCGGTCATCTTCAAATCGCATTACATGTCCAGCCCATCTGATTTTCGACTCCTTGGCAAACGAGACAGCATCCCTGACTCTCGATTGTCGATGGAGGTCGGAACTCGATTCCTTCTCTCACTTGAGTGAGGCGTGATATTCCAAGTATACCTCTTTTGATTCCTCTCTGGGAGACCCGAATAGCATCTCATCCTGCTTTCATAGGGCCCAGGTCTGTGAGTCTATGTTAATGCAGGGAGAATGGTGGAGTTGAAGAGGGGAGCCGGAGGTTCTTTGTCCCTTTAGCTATTTCTTCGATGCCTTTGAAGGCATTCCATGCCGCTCTCTTCATCCTGCGCAGCTCAGGTTTTAGGTCATTCACCATGTTGACTTCTCTACCTAGGTACACATAACTGCTGCATTCAGAGTTGTTTGTTCCATTGAGAGTGAATGGGGCATTGGAACTAGTTCATTTTTCATGTACATAGTTTTGTTTTGATTTAGCTGTAGACCTACCTTTCCACAGCCATGGTTGAAGTTAGCCAGCATTTGTGCCACTTGGCTAATGTTTTGTGTTATTAGAATGATGTCATCAGAGAAGCGGAGGTGGTGTAGTTGCTGATCATCTATCTTCACTCCCATTCCTTCCCATTCTAATTGTCGCATGATGTTCTCGAGGGTGGCACTGAAGAATTTCCATGAAATGGTATTACCCTGCCGAACCCCTCTTTTGACATCAATGATCACTTCCTTGTAGAATGGTGAGATCCTGGTGGTGAATCCGTAATACAGCTCACGAAGGATCTTGATGTATTGGGTTTGAACGCCCTGTATGGCTAGGGCTTCGATGACCACTTCGGCCTCAACAGAATCCAAGGCTTTCTTTAAATCAATGAATGTGAGACAGAGCGGCATCTTGAACTCCCTACAAACCTCAATGAGCTTGGTTACCGTGTGGATATGGTCGATTGTGCTGACTCCTTTTCGGATGCCAGCTTGCTCGCATGGTTGTCCATCTAATGTTCTGCCAATCCTGTTCAAGATGACTTGAGTGAACAGCTTATAGCTGTATTTATCAACTAATCAAATACCAGGCGAAAGCAAGGAATCTCTTTTCAACCATTACAAATTTTAAGAAAAAGTAATTTAATATATTTTAGGTTAATGTAGAAGGGATGCGTTTGCATTAACTAATTTCACTGTGTCTGACAACGGAAATAACAAACAGAACTAGGGGCTTGCAGGTGCTTTTCCCAAACAATGCCACCCTCCTGGCTCTGTTCAGCCAGGGGAGACATAGCAGATCCCCCTGAAGCCCACAAGGAGCCTTTCACAGAGATGCTGATCCTCAGAAACAGGGAGACAGGAGCAGAGAGTCTGGGGGGACACACCCCTAACCTTGCCCGAACCCTTTCCCGGGAGGCAGGATTAAAATCAAAGGCAAGGGACAAAGGCAAGGGACAGTGGGGGGGAGGGTGGGGAGGCACTGGCCCTGCAGCGCTGACTCGGGCTTGATCCCCAACATCCCATAAGGCCCCTGAGCCCTGCCAAGAGTGATCCCGGAGCACATAGCCAGGAGTTAAGCCCTGAGCATCACTGGGTGTGGCCCCCAAACCCCAAAATAATAAAATGAAAGGCAAGTTCTGACTTGCTTTGGGTTTATTGTTGGACCACAGCTGGTGGCACTGGGCACAGTGGGCTCATTCTTGGTGGTGCTGGGCACAGTGGGGTCATTCCCTTATGGTGCTGGGCATGGTGGGGTCACACCTGGTGGTACTTGGGGATCGCGCAGCACCAGGGACGGAACCCAAGACTCCCCACCACCACGGGCTGGTGTCCTCCCCATGTCTCTAACACAGACAGACGTGGCCAGGGGTTAGTGCACACCTCAGTGCTTGGAGAACTGTGAGCAGAGATTTCACTCAGGGGGTTACAGTGTCTACTCCTCAAGTGGACGGTGCCAGAGGCCCAGGCTCCCTGATAAATCCTATCTATTGAAACACAAAAACAACAAAAATACATGCACCAAAAGCTCTGACTGCACACATAGATACAGACACACACACACAAACATACACACACACACACACACACACACCTGGATCTTCGTCATCATTTTCTTTTGCCTGATGATGAACACCTTCTCCTTAAACTGCTGTGGCTCAGGCCACATTAGACAGATGCCAGCTGCCCATAGGAGGCCCCAGCAGGCCCCAGTGTGCATGTGCATGTGAGTTCGTGTGTTTGTGAGTGTGTGCACACAGTGTGTGTGCATGTATGAATATGTGTGAATTTGTGTGTTTGTGAGTGTGTGTCTGAGTGTGTGTGTGTGTGTGTGTGTGTGTGTGTGTGTGTCTGCTGGGCACAGGGCAGTGTTGGATAACAGATGGAGTCTCTGCCTAGAAAAGGAGCTGGCTGGTCCACACCTGGGCCAGGAGAGGAACAAGGTGTCAGGGCCCAGAGGAGGCCACTCGCTCAGGCCTTTCCCAATCTGCTGGTCCTGCATCCTTGAGGGTGGTTCTGTGCTTCTCTGATTTGCTCCGGGCCGGGCATCCTGGGAAGTTCCATAAAACCCATTCAGTTAATTTTGGGAGAGTCTCTGCGCGCCCTCTGGTGTTCGCTGTCTGCCTGGGTGCAGGGAAGACTCCCAGCTCCCGGGGTCCTTCTCAGCCAAGGACACGTTCCCACAGGGTCCTAGGCTCTGGTCCTGAGTGTGCGGCTGCCTCTGACGCTCACAAAAGCACAAGCTGGCTCTGGAGCACGGCTCAAAGACTCAGCGAAGAGCTGCTTTGCACGCAGGAGCCCTGGTGCCCATCCCCAGCACCGCATAAAACTCCCTGAGTTCTGCTGAGTTCCCTCTTCTCCAAGGAGAGATGTTCTCCTGCTGGTGGGGGAAGCACGCCCCCCTCCACACACCCCAGGGTGCCCGTCACCAGCTGGCAGGAGGCCGCAGAGAGCAAAGGAGGGTCACATAGCGGGGTGTCAGAGGGCTTAACCCTGCGTCTGTGAGCCCCCATTGTGTCCGGGCCCGGAGTGCGGAGTTCACTCTTCACAGAAGGAGGCAGTCTGCACATTGGATACTGGCCCTCACCCTCAGATGGGGATCTTGAACCTGACCCAGGGACTGTGGGCGTGGCCAGGGACTGCCCAGATCTGATTGGACAGCAACATCTCCATAGCAACCAGGAGCCCTGGTGCATGCAGCAAGGTCCCATCTGATTGGACCTTGACGTTTCCATGCCAACCGCAAGCATTCTCTGCAGGGCCCTGATGGAGATGGGAAGGAGAAGAGCTTGCAAAAAGAGAGGTTCAGGCCACCTTTCCTGTGCACTGACATCCAACCTGTGCTACCGTTGGGGCTTCCCTCTCCCACTTTAAGTCCAGGCTTTGGGGCAGAAAGGGAGAAAACAGGCCCCTAGACTAATAAGCGCCAAAGAACAGCAATTTCCGGGAGTTGACCCATCTCCAGCCCCTTCTCTCATGAAGGATTTCTCTGGTCGAGTCTAGGCTCCCCTCTACCCCCACAGGCACCCTCAGGCCCAACTCTGTGCTCTGTCCCTGAGGGAGAGTGCTGAATGTCTGCTCTCTCCTCAGCCCCTCAGATCTCCCTGAGACTGATCACCCAGAAATGAAAACAACGCAGAGAAAGACCAAGAGCAAGAGACGCAAGCTCCAGCTAAACACAGCCACAGCAGCAGCAGAGGAGGGCAATTTGTTTGTTTGTTTGTTTGTTTGTTTGAGGCCCTAGCTAGAGGTGCTCAGGACTTATTCCTGGCTCTGTGCTCAGGGATCACTCCTTGCAGTCTTTAGTGGGGTGTCATGAACCAAAACCAAGTTGGCTGTGTGAAAGGCAAGTGAAATACCTGTTAGGGGCTGGAAATGTAGTTCAAAGCGCTGGACACGTGCCTTGTGTGCAGGACTGGGGTTAATCACCAGCACCCCCTGAAGACCCGCCCCATAGGTAACTAAAGAGGAAGGGAAGTGAATATGTTTCAAAGGGCTGAGCTTGGATAGGGCCTCTCGCTTTAGACCCCCCCCACGTCTGCTGTGCACCAGCTCTCATGTTATTTAAACATCCAGTGCTGAGGGTGGTTCGTGCATTCCTGGTGAACGGTGGAGGTGGAGCATGAAGACACAGTGAGGTCTTCTGCCCCTGAGGGAGAGTGCTGAAGCTCCACGGTGTCTGCTCTCTCCTCAGCCCCCTGGGATCTCCCCCAAGACTGATCACCGAGCAAATGAAAACAACACGGAGAAAAGACCAAGAGCAAAGAGAGACACAAGCTCCGGTTAAACGCAGCCACAGCAGGCGAGGAAGGCAAGGGCCCCCCAGATCCAGCTGTCCCAGCAAGACCCGTATCCAGAGTTCCCCAAGGTTTCCTCCTGAGCCCACAGTCTCAGAGGTCTCATTCGGCCTTACTCTTGAGGGAGAGACCACCTGAGCTGCGCCAGGTGTTTCCGGCCCATTGTCAAACACCCACTAACGAGCACGGGACTCTAGATCCTGCTCTGCTGGGTCTTGTCTAAGTCAGAGAAATACTGTCGGCTCTCACAAACAGGCTGTTTCAGACACCATGGGAAGAGAGACCAGATGGGGTTGTAGAGAGATAGTGCAGTGGGATAGCGTGCTTGCTTGCACGCAACTGACCTGGGTTGCATACTCAGTACCTTATGTGGTCCCCCGAGACCACCAGGAGTGATCCCTGAGCATAGAGCCTGGAGTAAGGCCTGGAGCATGCTGGGTAAGGCACACAGAGAGAGAGAGAGAGAGAGAGAGAGAGAGAGAGAGAGAGAGAACAGATTTGTGATTCCCTAGTAATGCGAGGAGGGGTTAGAGGACAGCGGTGAGGCCACCTTCCAGGAGACAGAGCAGACGAGCACCAAGTCCTGCATACAGGAGGGTGACGATCCCTCTCCTGCATGTGGATGATCTGAGGGTTGCGGGAGCGGGCGAGACAGGGGCCCGCAGACGTCGCCTTGGCTCCCAGGGCATCTGGCCAGAAGGGGGTTCCTTCGGCCCCTCTGACTTTCCCCCCCCCTCTCCCTCCTGCTCACACCTCCCCCATACCTGCTTCCTGCTCCAGAGCCCTCCCTGCAGACAGCCCAGTTGAGCCTCACTCCCGCTGCCCCAGGACCCTGGGCTAAGCTACTGGTCCATCCATAGAGACCTTTGCTCAGGTCCCGCCAGGACCTTCCCCCATTGCACCACCCTGGGAAGGGGCAGGACTAGATTGACAAATCATGGTCATGAACCCCGCAGTGGACTTGACCAAGTGCCTTCAGCAGACTGCCCTTAGCTGGATGTGTGTGTGTCTGTGCGTCTGTGTGTGTGTGTGTGTGTGTGTGTGTGTGTGTGTGTGTGTGTGGTAAGTGGAACCCAGGCACACCCCAAGGCACCCTCCTGGCCACGGTCCCCTTGGGGCAGCAAGCAGTTGATTCATGCTGAGTGCAATTAGTGCAGACCCTGACACCATGCTCCTGTGTACACACACACACACACACACACACACACACACACACACACACACACACACAGGCATTTGAGGTTGCCACAGCGACCTCCCAGCTACATGCTATTGTGGAGTGGGGACATCAAGGACATAACTCCCCAGGAGCACACCTGTCCTGTGTGTTCAAGGCCTTGGGTTGGATCCATAATCCCACCGCGCCCCAAATGTCAATGCCTTTAAACCCGCAGGCCTGGGCTGGAGCAATAGCACAATGGGGAGGGCATTTGTCTTGCACCTGACTGACCTGGGTTTGATCCCCTGCATCCCATAGGGTCCCTCGAGCACTGCCAGGAGTAATTCCTGAGTGCAGAGCCAAGAGGAACCCCTGAGCATGGCTGGGGTGTGACCCAAAAAGACAACAAACAAACAAACCAACCAAAAAAACCCACGAAGGCCTTGCTTCCTGGATGCCACACATCCGCCTTTGACTGCTGGGTAACCCCAAAGATTTGTGCAGCGTCAGCTCCAGGCCTTGTTCTTTGTTGTTGTTTTGGTTTGGGGGGCACACCCCGAGGTGCTCAGGGCTTACTCTCGACTGTGTGCTCGGGGATCACTCCCGGTTTGGCTCAAGGGATCTCTCGGGAATCTAATGTGGTGCCTGGGATCGAGCCCAGGCAAGCACCCCGCAGCTAGCCAGCTGCCCCAGCCCTGTAGGTCCCCTTCCTTCCCCCGACACCTCCCTCCCTAGGGATTGTTCCTACAGAGCCGGAGGATACACATCCCTTTCTCTGCCTGCCTAGCTGCAGCACTGCCCTTGAATTAGCTTTACTGGCCAGCCCAGAGTTTATGGGCTAAGTGTCCTTCCACCTGGCCCACTCACTTTCCTGACGGAGATATGGCCGTATGAGGGGTGGGATGTTTAAATGCTAGAGGCATTGAAACAGTCAGATCCAGCTTAGAGAATCTCACTTTGCTCTACAAGTCAAGAGGCAAGCAAGCAAGTCCCCCATGCAAACCTTCCAGGATTTCCATTTATAAGAAGAAAAACACAATTCTGAGCTGAGATTTAAGAGCAGGAGAGAGAGAGAGAAGACAGAGAAAGAAAAAGTCTGTGCTACAAAGGCAGGCTGGGGGTGGGTGGGAGGGAATGTGGGGACATTGATGGTGGGAATGGGGCACTGGCGGAGGGCTGGGTGCTGGAACACTGTATGACTGAGACCCAATTATGAACATCTTTGTAATTGTAATTTACTGGTGCCCGCTCGAGCAAATCGACGATGAACGGGAAGACAGTGTAATTGTATATCTCACGGTGGTATAATAAAAAAAAAAAAAGAGCAGAAATGGCAGGTTTGCAGGCTGGTCAATTTTTCTTGCACTCGGTTCCATATGGCAATAACAAACGAATTCTCTGATTTCTCTCATTTCTTTGCCGACTGTAAAAAAGGAAGACGTTTGCAAAACTCAATATGTGTTTCCTTCCCCGCCATGTCCCATGATTGACGAATACAAATCCCTGCCCCACAAGACAACCCCTGCGGCCCCAGCAGGTGGCCCCGCAACAAGCTTGAGGCCCCGTCTGCACTCTTCGGGCAGCTTCATTTCAAAGTGATCTGGTGCCTTGGGCTGGGACCCCCTGGGAATTGCGTGTTCAGATGGTTCCTGGGAAGCTTCCGAGGACATCCTGGCTAGGTCTGAACTTGATTAGAGCAATATATTCCCGAGAAACACGCTGCAGGAGACTGTCATCGCTTGCCCGGGAGTCCGCGCCCAGCAACGGGGCCTGGTGGGCAGGACCTGACCAGGAGTTCACGGTCATCCTGGGGGGTAGGCGACCCAGCGAGGGGCGCCTCCCTCCACAGCCAGGTGAAGAAAGCCCCTCCGAAGGCTGCATTCTGGGGGTGGGGGACATGGTGAGGGGGTCATGAATCAGGTGTTCTTAGCAGGCAGCAAGGGAGGAAGGAAGAGCTAGGGGAGGGGCCCCAGGTGCCGGCACCATATCTGCCGATATGGTGGGAGAGAAGTGGGAATGTAATGTGGGAAGAGAAGTGGGGCTGAGAAACAGGAGAGAGCACAGGGAGCTTGTCTTTTATGACCCTGGTTCTGTCCCTGGCTGCCCATATGGTGCCCCCAAGCCCTGTCAGGAGTACCTGAGCACAGGTCAGGAGTAAGCCCCAAGCATCCCCGCCTGTGACCCAAAACAAACAAATGAAGGTGAGTGATGTGACCTGGGGAGCAGGTGAAAGCCAGCAGGGAGTCCCCACAGCCAGCCTGGATATGGCATTTCCGGCTGTGGCTCACATCAGGTTGAGTCTTAAGTTGACAGGTTAGGGCGCATCTGAGGAGGCCAAGTGTCACACCCAGGCTCCAGGAGGTAGTCATGGATTCATTCACACCCGTCCTGAGTGCCTCGCTGGGCAGCGGTCGAAAGGCTGCACTAAGAAAAGTGGCTGGGCCAGAGGGATAGAGAGAGAGGAGGATGTTTGCATTGCACGTGGCTGACCGGTTCGATCCCGGCATCCTGTAGGGTCCCCTGAGCACTGCCAGAGGTAATTCTTGAGTGCAGAGCCAGGAGTAACCCCTGGAGCATCACCAGGTGTGACAAGGAAGGAAGGAAGGAAGGAAGGAAGGAGGGAGGAGGGAGGGAGGGAGGGAAGGAAGAAGGACGGAGGGAGGGAGAAAGAAAGTGAAAGAGAAAGCGAAAGAGAGAGAAAGAGAGGGGCCGGAGCGATAGCCCAGCGGGTAGGGCGTTTGCCTTGCACGTGGCCGGCCTGTACCGCCCGGGTTCGATCCCCGCATCCCATATGGTCCCCCGAGCACCGCCAGGAGTAATTCCTGAGTGCAGAGCCAGGGAGTACCAGAGAGTAACACGAGAATTGGAGGGAGTGAGCAAAACAAAAGAGACAGAAAGAGAGAAATAGAAGAAGGAAGGAAGGAAGGAAGGAAGGAAGGAAAGGAAGGAAGGAAGGAAGGAAGGAAGGAAGGAAGGAAGGAAGGAAGGAAGGAAGGAAGGAAGGAAGGAAGGAAGGAAGGAAGGAAGGAAGGAAGGAAGGAAGGAAGGAAGGAAGGAAGGAAGGAAGGAAGGAAGGAAGGGAAGGAAGGAAGGAAGGAAGGAAGGAAGGGAAGGAAGGAAGGAAGGAAGGAAGGAAGGAAGGAAGGAAGGAAGGAAGGAAGGAAGGAAGGAAGGAAGGAAGGAAGGAAGGAAGGAAGGAAGGAAGGGGAAGGAAGGAAGGAAGGAAGGAAGGAAGGAAGGAAGGAAGGAAGGAAGGAAGGAAGGAAGGAAGGAAGGAAGGAAGGAAGGAAGGAAGGAAGGAAGGAAGGAAGGAACGATGCTAGGCCCCCAGAGAAGAACAGGAAGGAAGGAGCGACGAGAGAACGTGGAACGGTGAGGGAGCCCGGACGGAAACAAGGTAGCTATAGGAGGGATCAGGCCACGCCAGGCCTGAGCCCTGCTGAGAGCAGGACAGGCATCTGCCCGAAAGGAGAAGGTACTAAAAATAGACCGTAAGAGCAGGGATAGCATCAGGGCCGGGACAATACCTGGACAATGGATTCCACTAAAGCGTAGCCCAGCTCTGCGGACAACCAGAAGCAGTTCCCTGGACAACAAAGCCCCTCCCTGGAGCTGACCGCCTCGGCGGTGTCCGGTGGCTGGTGGGCGCCTTCACGCCGGCACTCACCTGCTGGCGGGCTTGTACCCTTCGCTGCCCGCCCCAGAATCTAACTCATGGAACAGCAGGGAGAACCAGGCCGGTGGTTGGGCCGTGAAGGATGAGTGTTCGAGCCGAATCTTTACGTCACTGAAAATTCCTTCTTGATGTAACTACACTTCCTGTCACCTCCTTTCCTACCACGACTCCTTACAATAGCTGAAATTTCATATGCAAATAATAAATAATAATAAATAATATATAATATGTGGCTCAGCAACTTACATAAATAGATCATCAGCAGAACAATGTACCCACATTTTTAAAAGAATTGTCCGAAATTGTTTTCTGTTCCAGAAAGAGTGAAAGCAGTTGGAAAATTAAATTAATTTCTTAAAGATCCCCTTTTACTAAGCTTGAGTTTTGTTGGGACAGAATCCCTTCACTTCGGTTAACTACAAAAGAACCCTTCGAGGTTTAATCTGTTTTTGTTTGCTTGTTTGTTTGTTTTAGCCCTTGATATATTATTTGTGGATTAATTTTTTGCATTATTTCATTATTTTATTTTTTAATGGAAGTTAAGTTTATTTTATTAATTTATTATTTTTCAATAGTTATTTATTTTTGCCTTTTGGGTCACACCCAGTGATGCTCAGAGGGTTACTCCCTGGCTCTGCACTCAGGAATTACTCCTGGCAGTGCCCGGGACTGTATGGGATGCCGGAGATGGAACCCCAGTTGGCCACATGCAAGGCAGATGCCCTGCCCACTGCACTATCCGCCTTGGCCCATTAACAACCAACATTTTCATAGGCACATTTGTTGGTGACCAATGAACTTAGTTTCATTCTCTAAGGCAAAGGCTCTGAGTGAGCAGCAGAAGCAAGTCATGCCCGCAGCAGCAGGTGGTGTGAGCGGGCGTGCAGCCGCCTAGTGAGTGGACTGGACAACGGAGCATGGAGGGATGGACAGACATGCTTCCGGTCAGACCAAGTGCTCACCTTCAGCCTGTGATGGCACTGTGAGTTTTCTTCACCTCAATGAGCCTCAGCTGGAGTGCGGCCTCCAACACCCAGGACGGAGCCACATGGCCGGAACAATAACTTGTACCCTGGGGCAGTTTTTGGGGGGTATACGGACACAACCAAGATTTTTATTCTTGTCCCCACCTCCAAGAACTGTGCCCCCTCTCGCGGTCAGCTTTGGGTCCTGACTCAAAATCGTGCCCTGAGCCATCCACCATGCGTGTCCTGGGCCTCCGCCGTGGTCCTGACCCATCCACCATGGTGTCCTGGCCTCCGCATGAGTGTCCTGGCCCGCCTGGTGCCCTGAGCCATCCACCATGCGTGTCCTGAGCCATCCACCATGCATGTCCTGAACCTTCCACCATGTGTGTCCGAGTCATCACCATGAGTGCCGAGGCCATCCACCATGCTGTCCTGAGTCATCTGTGTGTCCTGGCAATCCATGTGTGTCCGAGCCTCACCATCGTGTCCTGAGCCATCCACCACGCGCGTGTCCTTACCCAGTCACCATGTGTGTCCTGACCCATCCACCATGCGTGCTCCTGACCCATCCACCATGCGTGTCCTGCCCATCCACCTGTGTCCTGAGCCATCCACCATGCATGTCCTGAGCCATCCACCATGTGTGTCCTGACCCATCCACCATGTGTGTCCTGAGCCATCCACCATGTGTGTCCTGAGCCTTCCACCATGCGTGTCCTGAGCCATCTACCATGCGTGCTGAGCCAGCGGTCCTGATCCATCCACCATGCTGTCCTGAGCCATCCACCAGTGTGTCTGACCCATCCACCATGGTACTGAGCCATACCAGTGTGTCCTGAGCCATCCACCATGTGTGTCCTGACCCATCCACCATGTGTGTCCTGAGCCTTCCACCATGCGTGTCCTGAGCCATCTACCATGCGTATCCTGAGCCTTCCACCATGAGTGTCCTGAGCCATCCACCATGCGTGCCCTGAGCCATCCACCATGCGTGTCCTGACCCATCCACCATGCATGTCCTGAGCCATCCACCATGTGTGTCCTGACCCATCCACCATGCGTGTCCTGAGCCATCCACCATGCATGTCCTGAGCCTTCCACCATGCGTGTCCTGAGCCATTCACCATGCGTGCTCTGAGCCATCCACCATGCGTGTCCTGAGTCATCTACCATGTGTGTCCTGAGCAATCCACCATGTGTGTCCTGAGCCTTCCACCATGCGTGTCCTGGCATCCCCGCTGTCCTACCCAGCCCAGTGTGCCTGCCTTCCACTGTCCTGACCATCCACCATCTGTCCTGACCCATCACCATGCATGTCCTGAGCCATCCACCATGTGTGTCCTGACCCATCCACCATGTGTGTCCTGGGCCTCCACCTGTGTGCTGAACCTTCCACCATGGTCCTGAGCCATCTACCATGGTCCTGGCCATCCACCATGCGTGTCCTGATCCATCCACTGCATGTCCTGAGCCATCCACCATGTGTGCCTGACCCATCCACCATGCGTGGGCTCGAGCCATCCACCATGTGTGTCCTGAGCCATCCACCATGTGGTGTCCTGACCCATCCACCTGTGTGTCCTGAGCCTTCCACCATGCGTGTCCTAAGCCATCTACATGCGTGTCCTGAGCCTTCCACCATGAGTGGTCCTGAGCCATCCACCATGCTGCCCTGAGCCTCTCGTGTCCTGGCCTCCACCTGCGTGTCCTGGGCCATCCACCATGGTGTCCTGACCTTCCACCATGCGTGTCCTGACCCATCCCCGATGTCCTGACCCATCCACCATGTGTGTCCTGACCCATCCACTATGCGTGTCCTGAGCCATCCACCATGTGTGTCCTGAGCCATCCACCATGCGTGTCCTGAGCCATCTACCATGCGTGTCCTGAGCCTTCCACCATGAGTGTCCTGAGCCATCCACCATGCATGCCCTGAGCCATCCACCATGCGTGTCCTGGGCCATCCACCATGTGCCTGGAGCCATCACCATCTGTGTCCTGAGCCATCCACCATGCGTGTCCTGAGCCATCCACCATGAGTGTCCTGAGCCATTCACCATCTGTGTCCTGAGCCATCCACCATGTGTGTCCTGAGCCTTCACCATGCATGCCCTGAGCCTTCCACCATGAGTGTCCTGGAGTCATCCACCATGCTGCCCTGAGCTATCCACCATGCGTGTCCTGAGCCATCCACCATGCGTGTCCTGAGCCATCCACCATGCGTGTCCTGAGCCATCCACCATGTGTGTCCTGAGCCTTCCACCATGCGTGTTCTGACCCATCCACCATGCGTGTCCTGACCCATCCACCATGTGTGTCCTGACCCATCCACCATGATGTCCTGAGCCATCCACCATGTGTGTCTGACCCATCACCATGCGTGTCTGGCCTTCCCTGCTGTGGCCATCCCCATGTTGTCCTGGGCCTCCACTGTGCTGGCTCCTTTCTGGCCTTCCTGGTGTTGCCCTCCGTTCTTCACTTGTTGCTTTGTCCGGCCCCACCTGTGCCCTGGCCATCACCTCGTGGTCTGAGCCTTCCACCATCGTGTCTGCCCATCCACCATGCGTGTCCTTACCCAGTCACCATGTGTGTCCTGACCTTCCACCTCGTGTCCTGAGCCATCCACCATGCGTGTCCTGACCCATCCACCATGTGTGTCCTGAGCCTTCCACCATACATGCCTGAGGCCTTCCTGCATGCCCTGAGCCTCCCATGCGTGTCCTGCTTCCCCATGCTGCTGGTCCTGTCTGTAGGCTCCCCTTCCCTGGCCATCACTGCGTGTCTGAGCCATTCACCATGTCTGTCCTGAGCCTTCCACCATGTGTGTCTGACCCATCCACCATGTGTGTCCCGGTCTTCTGTGTTGACCCATCCACCATGCGTGTCCTTCCAGTCCCTGTGTGTCTACCTTCCAATGGTGTCCTGAGCCATCCACCATGCGTGTCCTGACCCATCCACCATTGTCGCTGGGCCTTCCACCATGCATGTCCTGATCCATCCACCATGCGTGTCCTGAGCCATACACCATGCGTATCCTGAGCCATACACCATGCGTGTCCTGAGCCATACACCATGCGTGTCCTGAATCATCAGGTGTGTCTAGACTCCTCTTGCATGAGCTGACCTGTCCTGTGTGTCTTCACCTGCAGGATCTGCTGAATGTTCCTCCCAGAGCCGTGTCTGGGGGCGAGAGGGCAAGTGAGCCTGTCTCTGAGGCGGTTTGGATCAGTGACGTAAACTCCCTCACCTGGCCCCGTTGTCTCTCGCCAAGTAACTCTAGCATCAGGAGCCTTTCCAAAGAATTCCTACAGAGCTAAACCGGGACAAAACTGCAACCGCTGTGAATATAAAATGACAATTTTTATTTAAACATTTGCACCTCCTTGGGTCTCTACTGGTTGATTCAAACATTCTCTATATATATTTGGACACATTTTCACATTCCTCTAAGAAGACTTTTTTTTTGTTTCTTTTTGGGTCACATTCAGCAATGCTTAGGAGTTACTCAGCAATTCCTGAGTAATTCCTGCACTCAGAAATTACTCCTGGGGACCATATGGGATGCCAGGGATCGAACCAGGGTTGACCAAGTTCAAGGCAAATGCCCTCCCCATTGTGCCTTCGCCTCCAGCCCCTATGAAGACTTTTTATCTTGCTCCTGCCACCTCTCTGAGTGCTGAGCTTGAATAATGGGACAGTGTTTGCCTGGCAGTCTGCAAGTATCATAGGGAAATAATCCAGAATGATCCCCAATCCACGTTCCTAAGTGGGGAACACGTGCCGGACACTTACCCGTCTGATACCTTTTTTTCCAGCTATAGAATCCACTTAGTTAAAGCCTCAACCTCCTCTATGCCCTGAGGTTCTGTTGTGAACTCTTGGGCATTTCTCTGCACAGGGGCATTTCTCTGCACGGAGGCGAATGAAGATTTTTTGTTTTTTTTTTTGGGGCCATACCTGGCAGTGCTTGGGCATTAGTCCTGGCGAGCTCGGTGAACTGTATGGATGGGGTTCTCAGGATTCAAACCCGGGTCGGAGGCACGCGGAAGGCCAGTGCCCTCCCTGCTGAACCATCTCTCTGGTATTGAATCGAAACTTGCAATAGCCAAACTCAAAAGGTCGGCTTCCATGACTGCCCACCTGGGCCATATCCTGGCAAACCTGGGCTCCAAAATACAGGTGACATATACAACTTATTTTTTGGTTATTTTTATAACTATAAGCTTGGATCCTCTAGGACTTGACCCAAATAATCTGTCAGATTGAGTCTTCAGACTAACTAGAGCTTTATCTGGACTTCTATTAGGATTGAGTTGTCTGATTAGAAGAAGAAAAATAGATCAACTGATGAGTCAAGGAACCATGAGTGGGCGGACACTGCACACTGCACCCCTGCGACAGCTGAGCGGACGGGCACCACGCACCCTGAGACGTGACATGGACGGGTACCGCGTGCTCTGAGATGTGGGCGGGGACGGGCACCATGCACCCTGAGATGCTGAGGTGGCGGCTGCTTCTCTGTTTCTCCATGATGGGGCGAGAGAAACCAGGAGAAAGGCAGCTGCTGCTGGGCACTGGGGAAGCAGAGTTCTCACGTTGACAACAGCGTTTACAGGTGTCCCAGAAGGAGTGTCTAGTGTGAGATCTGTCCTTGCCCTCCTCACCTGGAGCCAGGTATGCCACAGGCTTTTCACAAAGACCCTGGAAGGAAGGAGGGAGGAGGGAAGAGAGAAGGAAGGGAGGAGAGGAATGAAGGAGGGAGAGAAGAAAGATATGTGTGAACCACCAGGAGTCAAGAAGGAAACAGACATTCATGGTGTCTGTAATTGGAACTTAGAATGCCCCTAGAGAGACAGAGATGCACTATGAAATCTATGCCCTGGCTGTCCATAATTAGTCATTCACGTTCTTCCTAATAGCTACTACACGGGTTTGGAGATAGTACAGGGGTAGCATTCGCACACAGCTGATCTGTGTTTAATCCTCTGCATTCCACATGGTCCCTGAGCACCGCCAGGAGTAAATCCTGAGCGCAGAGGCAGGAGTAAGCCCTGAGCAACACCAGATGTGGCCCCCAAAACAAAAGAAACAGAAAAAACAAAATAGCTACTACCAGAACTTCTGTGCTACCAGCTGACAGGTAAGCATGCATCGGGTATAAGAATGTCTCCTGGGAAAGTGAACTGGCCGGAGGGGCTGTACCTGCAGCTTCAAGACCGTCATTCACTGTATCACTGTCTTCCGTTCATCATCTATTTGCTAGGGGCGGCACCAGTAACATCTCCTTATGTCCTAGGGCATCTGCTTGCTCCAGGAACATAAAAGAGCCTCAAACCATTCCATCAGGTCATGGCAATGAGGTCTATAATTGTTACTGGTATTTGGCATATCATAGGGTTTGTGGTTTAGGTATGTATTGGGGATCTTGTCCGTCTCTAGCAGATACAGTGACAATGGTACTATTACATTTTTAGCTTTTTCTAACTTCAGACATAACCTTTATAATTTCTGAAGATAACATGTAAGAAATGGCGAAAAAAACCCACAAACTCATCTTCAGTGATCATTGCTGTTTACTTTTTTTATAGATAATCTCTAAATGCTGGATTTAGAGGTGACTACAAGAGTATGCCACCCACATGGCAGAGCCTGGCAAGCCTCCCATGTCGTATTTGATATGCCAAATACGAGTAACAAGACCGCCATTAGAAGCGGAAATCCAAGAGCCCAATAACGCCTCGGGGAGCTATTTTCT
The DNA here is from genome assembly GCA_021461705.1 of Cryptotis parvus. Lineage (NCBI taxonomy): Eukaryota > Metazoa > Chordata > Mammalia > Eulipotyphla > Soricidae > Cryptotis > Cryptotis parvus. The sequence continues at coordinate 36,710 of JAJIBD010027219.1, read as the reverse complement.
ATCCATCTGTGGGTGAAGGAGGAATCCTAAACCCAGGGAATTGGGTGTCCCAGCCCAGGACTCCTGTCACTGGGAGGACAGTTGAGGTGGACCCCAGCGGATAGGTCTCACAGCTCCTGCCTAGGGTAAGGAAGACGCAACTGCCACATCAATGCCACCAGGACCAGAACCTGGAAACAGAGACAGTACCTGGGCTGTGCGAGACACAATGTGTAGTACTGAGGTGAGGGAATCCTCCGGTCCTTTAGGAGCATTTGATTGGTTTGTTCGTGTCCTTGGATTGGTGGGTTAAGCAGAAAGTGTACCTGGTGCTGTAACGAGGAGCTTGGTCTAGCTGAGCACCTCATCCAGGGTGATGTGTTGAGGGGAGGCCCTTCTAATTGGTTGGTTCACCAGGGCCCTTCTGATTGATTGGCTCACTCAAAGCCCTCCTGATGGGCTGATCCCACTGGCCCTCCAAATTTTACCAATGGCAAAGCGGAACAAAATATTGTGTCTAAATATTAGAGCACTGGGCCTGGCCTGGGTCTCACAGAACCCCATTGCCGCAGGACTCTCCTTATCCTTGAGGAGAGCTGCTCTCACCTCTGGAATTTTGCCACACCTGCCTTGAGTGTGGTTCAAAGCTCTTCCAAGCTTCATTTTTCTTGGTTTATCTGTTTGTTTTGTCTGGTAGGCATACCCAGCTGCCCTGCTCAGGGGGGCTCCCGGTCACGGGACCATGTGATACAGGAGCTGCACCCGGCCTGCAGCCAGCACCCACAACAACACAGTTGCCCCTTCTCTGCCCACCTCCCCACCTTCTGTCTGGCCCGCCCGCGTCACCCCACAGAGCTGTCACGGCCAGCGCAGGAACCAAAAGTCTGGCCCTTCTCTGCACCTCCGTTCCAGCCCCTGGGGCCCTCGCTCCTGTCCCCAGGAGATGGTTTCTGGTTCTGCAGACCTGTTGCCTGCTCCTTTAAATCGTATCTCTCCATCAGACTTCTCCTTGGGAAGGGGAATTCTGCCAGGCTTGAGAAAGTCTGAACCCTGTTGAGGACGAAGGGCAGCCAACTGGTGTGGTCGGACTCTTGGAAACGTGCTGATGGCGCGATTCGGTAAGGGACGGAGAGGATCCAGCCTTAAACAAACTCTAGTAACAAAACACTCTCAGCCAGGAGGCGAAAGCTGATCACCGGCCTCGAAACCCTACCTCCACCAGCCAGGCCACTGGCGTGAGCTGACGCTACCGGCCCCAGCCCCTCGACAGCCCCAAGACAGCCACTGGGTCCCCTCTGAATGGGTCCTTTCTTCATCTTCGAGACGAGAGAGCTGTGGACACCCCCTTCACCCCCTCAGCCCCTACCCTGAGTTACTGGCTTTGTTTCTTTTTGGGGCTCAGCCCTGCCAAAGCTGTCTCAAGTCCCTGTTTCTCTTGACGCCCGTTTGTTTGGCAAAATCCAATGATAAATGCAAAGCTCTGGGGTCAGTCTCACCTTACTCGGAAGCTGGGAGGTTTGGCTTTCTGTGGTCCGAAAGCTTGGAAGCCGGCTGATGAAACCAGAGGCAGAGATACAGCCGGTTTGAGACATGGCGGCTCAGCAAACATCCCCAAGTTTGGGCTTTGCCTTCCAGCAGACCCAGCACCCAGGCCAGCACCCCGGTCAGCAGGGGACAATCAGTCTGTGAGGTCCACAGAGACAGTGGGGGATGGGTTGGGGCCACCGAATCCCAGAGAAGTCAAGTAAGTGGACTAGGGTCACACAGCAGGCCGGGCGCGAAGCCGGGCCTATGACCCCATGATTAAGAGCCCCAGCTCGTGCCTGGCCCCTAGGTAAAGGTTTGTGAGCAGTGACCCACAGGCTGGCTTGTGCTTCTCCTCTAAGCTGTGTGGGGAATGGGCAGAGTTTGGAGCGAGGGAGGGACACAGGAAGTAAGGCAGGCCATGAGCCCCTGCCAGGAAAGCTGCCCCGACCCTGCAGGGCCTTTGATGCACGGGAGAGGTGAGTGCTCCTAACCCTGGGCCAGGAGTCCAGGGCTGCCGAAGCATCAAAGGCCCTGCAGGGTCGGGCAGGCAGGCCCCAGGGGGGGGCCTGGCGGGCCATGGCCGCCTTACTTCCTCTGTGTCTCTCACTCTTCCAAACTGGCTGCCCATTTCCCACACACAGCTTAGGGAAGAAGCACAAGCGCAGCCTGTGGGGACACTGCTCACAAACCTTTACCTAGGGGCCCAAGTGCACCTGCTTGCTCCAGGAACATAAAGAGCCTCAAACCATTCCATCAGGTCATGGGAATGAGGTCTATAATTGTTACTGGTATCTGGCATATCAAATACGACACGGGTAGCTGGCCAGGCTCTGCCATGCGGGTAGCATACTACCACCATGAGATATACACTTACAAAGATGTTCATAAGATGTTCTTATTTGGGTTCGGTCATACAGTGTTCCAGCACCCATCCCTCCACCAGTGCCCATTTCCGCCACCAATGTCCCCGATTCCCTCCCTCCCCCCATCCTGCCTCTGTGGGGGTTCTTAAATTCTCTCTCTTTCTCTCTCTCTCTTTCTCTTTTCCTTCTCAGGTCTTATTCTTGTGGGCCATTTCTCACATCTTCACTCCCTGTACTATCCTGCCCTTGTTGTGGTTTAATGTAAAAGAGAAGTTGGGAATGAAACTGATTTGGAAAGGCCACAGGAAACATGCAGCACTCTGCAATCCTGGGGATCCGGGTCTGGTCGCGTCAGTGCCCTCGCTGGACATGTGGCACTCTACTATCCCAGGAGGCCGGGTCTGATCACGCTCAGTGCCCTCGCTGGACATGTGGCCTCTGCTATCCCAGGGGGCCGGGTCTGGTCGCGTCAGTGTCCTCGCTGGACATGTGGCCTCTGCTATCCCGGGGAGCCGGGTCTGGTCGCATCAGTGCCCTCGCTGGACATGTGGCCTCCGTAAATCCCAGGGAGCCGGGTCTGGTCGGCGTCAGTGCCCTCGCTGGACATGTGGCATCTGTAATCCCAGGGGCCGGGTCTGGTCCGCGTCAGTGCCCTTGCTGGACATGTGGCATCTGCTATCCCAGGGAGCCAGGTCTGGTCGCGTCAGTGCCCTCGCTGGACATGTGGCATCTGCAATCCCAGGGAGCCGGGTCTGGTCACGCCAGTGTCCTCGCTTGACCTGTGGCACTCTACTATCCCAGGAGGCCGGCGTCCGCGGCTCGGGACGGGTCTGGTCACGTCAGTGCCCCTCGCTGGACATGTGGCACTCTGCAATCCCAGGGAGCCGGGTCTGGTCACGTCAGTGTCCTCGCTGGACATGTGGCACTCTACTATCTCAGGGAGCCGGGTCTGGTCGCGCCAGTGCCCTCGCTGGACATGTGGCACTCTACTATCCCAGGAGGCTGGGTCAGATCACGTCAGTGCCCTCGCTGGACATGTGGCATCTGCTATCCCAGGGAGCCGGGTCTGGTCACGTCAGTGCCCTTGCTGGACATGTGGCATCTGCTATCCCAGGGGGCCGGGTCTGGTCGCGTCAGTGCCCTCGCTGGACATGAGGCATCTGCAATCCCAGGGAGCCGGGTCTGGTCACGTCAGTGTCCTCGCTGGACATGTGGCACTCTACTATCCCAGGGGGCCGGGTCTGGTCGCGTCAGTGCCCTCGCTGGACATGTGGCACTCCATAATCCCAGGGAGGCCGGTCTGGTCGCGTCAGTGTCCTCGCTGGACATGTGGCATCTGCAATCCCAGGGGGCCGGGTCTGGTCACGCCAGTGCCCTCGCCGGACATGTGGCATCTGCTATCCCAGGGGGCCGGTGTCTGGTCGGCGTCAGTGTCCTCGCTGGACATGTGGCATCTGCAATCCCAGGGAGCCGGGTCTGGTTGCGTCAGTGTCCTCGCTGGACATGTGGCACTCCGTAATCCCAGGGAGCCGGGTCTGGTCACGTCAGTGTCCTCGCTGGACATGTGGCACTCTGCTATCCCAGGGAGCCGGGTCTGGTCGCGTCAGTGTCCTCGCTGGACATGTGGCCTGCACCCGTGTCCAGACGTCTCTGAGCCTCAGGGAAAGCAAAGTCTTGCACCTGCCCCAGAATTTCCAGCAGTCACGAGGCCATGCATGCTGTGGCTAGATCCAGAGAGTCTGAATCCCCCAGAGCTGCCCAGGTGGCAGAATCCTATTTTTTCTGTGTCTTGTTTTTCTTAAAATAAAACTGGAACTGGGCAGGACGTGAGGGGATGAGGAGGGTCAAGCATACAGAGGGGCTGGAGTGGTGGGAGTTAAATAGGCCAGAAGTGCCGGCCTTCCTCCCAGCCTGGAATAGAAAAAGCACAAATATCACTCTCACACAAACACACTCATTCACCAACACACACACACATACACTAACACACAAACACACACAATCACCAACACAAAAAAAAAAAAAAAAAAAAAATAAACAACACACACATTCACTAACACACAAACACACACAGTCTCCAACACACATTCACTAACACAAACACAGTTGCCAACAGCCAACACATCATTCACTAACACACACAGTCGCCAACACACATTTACTAACACACAAACACACACACAAAACGTCGCCAACACACATTTACTAACACACAAACACACACAGTCGCCAACACACATTTACTAACACACACACAGTCGCCAACACACATACTCACCAACACATACAAACATACACAAACACAAGCACGCACTCCAAACACATGCACAAGTAAAATGAACAAGGATGAAATGAGTACGTGAAGTCCAGTCTGTCCACGCTGGTCCATGCACACACCACATTTGATAGTATCGATGCCCAAAAGATTCGGGGTGATTGTGAGGGAGCAGCAGGGCCATGCCTGGCCCAGAGCTCAGCCCCCCTCCCCTTACTCCTCTTCACTGGAGCCCACAGAGAAGAAATCGCAGGACCAGAAGTTTGGGTGCTAAACTCAGCCTTAAAGATCCGCAGTGAGACCCCCTCGCTTACTGCTGAGAACCCCAAAATCTATAAAGGTTGACGACTTGCCGAGATGGTGGTATCAGACTTGCATTCTCAGCATGGTGGAAACCACATTTTTAAATGCAGACATAAGAAAGGAATTGTGAGCCGATCCTGTTGTAAAATAAATAACTTTTTCTTTTTTTGGTCTGTCATATAAATGCAATCTTCCACATATGTATAAAATAGCCGGGATACTAACAGAACAATGATTCAGCTGAATACTGTTACCAGAAACTTCACAGGGGTTTATTTTGAAATTACATTTTTGGCATTTATGCAAAAGCAGGCAAATGTATTGAAATACAAAGTTAAGCAAATAATCCATTCTTTCTACTGCAAGAGATATGACCACAACCAGGAATGAGAATTTCAATAGTTTGTCATAATATATAAGTCCCTTAAATATGAACAGGCTTTCTGGAATTTTTGCTAAATATTACTGCTTTGTAATGATCCCGTTCTTCTTTCCTGCTCAATTGCTAACAAACACAATGAAATTTCTTAAGGAGATGTAACTCAGAGGCCCCATCTGATCTGAGATCTCAGATTCTATGATATTTTGACTTTTAATATGAATACCAGTCTAACCATAATTTAAACAAATTATGAGGAACAAATTAAAATATTTATACTTTAACATCTATAGACTTTATTAGGTGTTCCGTATACAGTCATCTGGTATGTTTAAAGAGCGAGCAATCATATAAAAGGAAATATGGTCATAACTGATTGAAGTAATAAAGTCCTGAAACTCAATAACATCTCATAACTCATTGCACAGCATATATTAGATTTCATTACATCAGTATGTAGCTTAGTAGTAAATTCTCCTGATGGCCATAAACCGCTAAGGTGTTGTCATTCTGAAAAATGGAGGGGACGGGAAAGGGGGCGCTGGTGCACAGATGGATGGATCTCCACCCACGCTGGTGTGGGGGTGGGGATGTGTGTGGCACCTTTATGCTGTAAAGTTGTACTGCGTCACCACCTAGTGGCAGGATTTAGTCCTACAGGTGATGAAGGGCACCTACTTCCCCTGTTTTTCTTTATTAATTGCCTCACCTGGAATGACAGTGACGCTGTTATTCATTAAGACTCTGGCACCTAACGTTCCAACACTAATCTCTTCACCAGTGTCCACTTCCCTACCAATGTCTCCCGTGTCCCTCCCTCTGCCCCGGCCTTTCTCCTCCTCATTGTCCTGGTGCTTCCTTTCCTGATTCATCCCCAGCCGGCCCCCACAACAAGTTTCCTAGTGAAGACCAGCTCTCCTCTCTGCCTATTGCCATTGGGCATTTTTTAAATTCCCCTGTAAGTTTCTTTATATCCACATATGAGAGATGATTCCAAGTCTGTCCTCGCCCTCTGATCTCCACTCAACTCGGCTCTCCAGAGCTGTCCCCGGAGGAGCCGCCAAACTGCCTGACTTCATGTTTCCTACGGCCCGCGGCCTTCCGCTGTGTAGTCGTCCCAGTTTCCCACCCACTCCTCTTCGTGGGCGCTGGGTTGTTAGCTGATGCCTGTGATGGTGGATGGTGCTGGCGTGACCTAGGAGCGCAGGGTCCCTTCCCCTTCCTAATGTGCCTTTGTCATACTGGGGAGTGGAATTGTTGGGTCGTATGGAAGCTCCATTCCTAGTTTTTTGAGAATGTCCATATTGTCTTCCATAAAAGCTGGCCCAGTTGATATTCTCAGCAGCTGTGAGCAGGGCAGGGCATGTTACGGGGCAAATGGCAGGAATCACAACAGCGCAACCTCTTGCCGGCAAGAAGAAATGTTCTTACCCCTGGGGAAGAGTCCTGGAAGGACAGGAGCACCTGGGGTGTGGGGGACCCTGTAATGTACATCTCAAACTAGGCATGTCACTGCACCTGTCTTTTCTGTCATGAGTACGGCTGTGATTCAATCCTTCAAATTTGAGTCAGACGAGGGCCGGAGTGATAGCACAGCGGGGAGGGTGTTTGTCTTGCACGTGGATAACCTGGTTCGATCCCCGGCATCCCATGTGGTCCCCTGAGCACTGCCAGGAGTAATTCCTGAGTGCAGAGCCAGGAGTCACCGTTGAGCATGCCGGGTGTGACCCCCAAAACAAAGAAAACAAATCAAATCTGGCAGTCAGAGGAAAGGAATGACGTTAAGATCAGACCCACGCTGGCTGCCGTCACCAGTGTTTTTCTGTGTTTTAGTTTGGGTTCCGGTTTGGGGGCTACACCTGAGAGCGCTTCAGGGGGCTACTCCTGGCTCTGTGCTCTGGGAACCAGGCAGTGCTGGGGCTGGACACTGGGCCCTGGCAGGCAACGCAAGCACTCAACCAACCCACTGAGCACACTGCCCCCTCCCCCAGCCTCTGTCCATGTCCCAAGTCAAAGTTTTGGGACGGAGCGACATTATATCAGGAGTCACGATAGCCCAGCAGGGAGGGCAGTGATCTTGCAAGAGGCCCACCCACATTCGATCCCCAGCATCCCTTGTGGATCCCCCAAGCCCACCAGGATTGACCTCTTAGTTGGGTGTGGCCCAAAAAACAAAAGAAGAAAGTCCAAGTTCTAAAACTATCTTCATAAATATGCTTCTTCCACTCAACCGTGTCCTGGGACTGAAACTTCAGCTTGCCCTCACACGTCACTGACCTGACCACGGGCAGCTGCTGCTTTCCCCTGATGCAGCGCTGGTGGACAGGGCAAGTTAACGCTATTATTACCATGGCATCTAGCGGGAATCAAAGTTCACATTCCTTCCCGGAACACAGTGCTGATACAAGAACGTGAAGCCTTTGCCCATAGGAACTGCTCCCATTATTCCTTTGGCAATTGAATAATTTATGCCCTGGCATTTTGTGTATTTCCCTCCTCGCATTGCCACTTCCGGAGTCTGTCCCCTAAGGGACTGATTCAACATAGGAAGGAGCTGCTCTCTCTTCTGCGTTATGTGTAAGTGGGAGCTAAGCCGGAGCTAAACTTTACAGCAATTTATGTATCACATACATAGTATATACCATTTTTATATCTTTATACTTTTATATGTTTATATGTGAATGTAGTTAATATTACTCAGGCATTATAAATGTGGTCCTGAGAATTGACTGTAATTGGGTCTGACATGGAGGCATCAATGTTCTTGGGTCACACCCAGCCGTGTCAGGGCAGACTCCTTGCTCTATGCTCAGAGATCACTCCCTGGAAGTGCTCGGGTGACCCTATGTCGTGCTGGGGATCAAAGCTGGGTCAGCTGTGTACAAAGCAAGCGCCCTTCCCACTGTCCTCTCTCCGGCCCCAGAGAAGCATCTTTTGTTGGTTTCAGTGCTCAGGGCTTACTCCTGGCTCTGTGCTCAGGAGTCACCCCCTGGCAGTGCTTGGGGAATCATATGTGATGCCAGGGATTGAACTGGGTCACCTGTGTGCCCTCCCCCACTGGATGATCACCCCGGACCAACAGGATGCATCCTGACACCTGTGTACTTACTGACCAGCCCCTGACAGGTGACCCGGACTTCACCCACCACCGGCTGCTTCCCAGTGAGTGATCTGCAGAGTCCAGCCATGTTCCAGAGGCCACAGGGAAAGCACTCTCATACAGTAATGGTCACTTGCCCCTACGGGCAACCACGGCCGTAATGAATGAGGACCCAGGCAGCACCACCAAAGGAAGCCGAGACCTAACCACCAGACAGGTGCTTCCAGAAACACTCCAGGGGCCTGGCGGGGTTTCCTCAGCTCTCTTGAGAATCTCACAGTGCCCTTAATGCTCATGTGGCCAAAACCTGACCCGCCTGCTGAGCCACCCGAGTTACTTCACACCAATGTACGCTCGTTCCAGCAATTCAAGAGAACTGGAGCTAGTTTTTGACACCATTTTCTTCTAAGCCCCCACGGACACTCCCGATGGCACTCACAGGGGCCTATGGGAGGCGTGGGGCCGAGGTTCCTCAGGGGAGTTCAGGCTGTCACTCACAGACACCACATCCCACCTGGCTCTATCCCTGCTCCCACAGCTCCGAGCATCCCAGGGTGCAGCCCTGAAACCCGCGACTTCACACAGCAGAATGGTGCCCCGTATTTCCCCCCCCCCCCAGACCTTCTAACACTGCTGGGGCCGCCCAGGGAATTCCCAGCACCAAAAGGCCCAAGGTGTCAGACCCCAGGCTGAAGATGCTGGGAGGATCCTGGGCCTCCCTGAGCACTTAGGAGACCCCAGCCCACCCCCAACTTAGAGGTGACACATTGACATTAGTCAACAGGATCCATATTAAAATAATCAGCCTTGGCGGGGCTGGGCTCAGTGGAAGCGGGTACACCTTGCCTTGGAGACCCTGGGTTTGGTCCCCTGCCACAGACAACACACACACACAGACACACACACACAGAGCAACCAGCAACAGCCTTAAGCTGGCCATGGTCAGCTTAAGGTCCTTGGCAATAATCATTGCTATAGTGGGATCACTTGGGTCTGGGGACAGTCTTGCATGTTCTAATGTCTATTTTTGTTTTCTATGTATGCGTCTGAGTACAGGAACATACATCTCTGTGCATAATTAAGACCCGATGGCTGCATACATTATATTATGTTGTAAGATAGACGGGAACTCACTGGCAGAGCCCTGGGCTGTGGAGGCTGATACCTAATCCTGGTGGCTTGGGGGACTCTCCTCTCATCAACTGCCCACCCGAGCCTCAGAGCTCCTTGCTTCAGGCCAAACCCAGTCACTGGGCTTGGTTCTTCCTCCATCACTATGCATGAGGACCCCACAGAAGCTCTCATTTCCTGCAGCAGACCGATAACTATGCTGCTTGAAGTTTTTATATCCTTTGGTCACAAGAAAGTCATCCAACAGGGGCCAGAGAGATAGTACAGTGGGCAGGGGGCTTGCCTTGCACGAGATGGATTCAGGTGCAGTTGCCAGCACCCCAAGTGGTCCCCAGCACCATCAGGACTGATCCCCGATTAGAGCCAGGAATAAGCCCTGAGCACTGCTGGTGCAGCCCCGCACATTGTCCCAGAAGTTATCCAAAAAGTGAGTGGTCTAAGGTAACTTATGCCATAACTAAAAAGAACCTTAGAAGTCCACAAAAAACCTGTATCCAGTAAACACAGCAGTTACCAAGACAAGGTTTAGAATTCCAAAGATTCAACAGTTACAATAGGTATTTATTTAAAGTATTCATTTGCAGCTCAAATAAGTTCAAGATTGTACATTTCAGCTTTAACCAACTTCATAAACATCTCCACACAGCTGCACCTAGACGGGTGATCATTTCTTGGCCCACTCTTCTCTCTCTTTCCTTTCCCGAATAACCTCTTTCAGATATGGTTCAAGGTAGAATTTATCCTGAAGAATACAAGAAAAATATTATCAAACACTGACATATCCTAAACCTAAAAAAACAAAGCCTTAAAAATATCAATTTCTTGGGGCCAGAGCGATAGCCCAGCGGGTAGGGTGTTTGCCTTGCACGCGGCCGGCCTGTGCCAGCCGGGTTCAATACCCGGCATCTCATATGGTGCCCCGAGCACCTCAGGAGTAATTCCTGAGTGCAGAGCCAGAAGTAATCCCTGAGCATCGCTGGGTGTGACCAAAAAAAAAAATTTATATTCTGCACGCAGGAATTACTTCCTGGCGGTGCTCAGGGGACCATGTGGGATGCTGGGGATTGAACCCGGGTCAGCGCCCGCAAGGCAAGGATCCTACCCGCTTACTATCTCTCCAGCTCCTCAAAATTTGTTTTTAGTTTCAACTAAGTACAGCCCTGAGCTAAGAAGTGTCAGTGTTCCTACAATGTGAAAGCCACAGGATACTTGATAGGCTGCTGCTGACAGGGTCTGAGCAGGACTGGGCAAGACGCACAGAAGCACCAGCCTGCAGCCTCTGGGCTCTCCGGACGCTCTCCCGGCTGCTGACAGCACAGCGCCATCTTTCATGTCTCGCTGCTCTCCCGGACTGCTAAAGGGCACAGGGCCATCTCCCACAGGGCAGGAAGCGGGGCGGAGAGGGACAGTTCTGGGGCCAGTGCCCAGCTTCTCTCTAACTTCGGGTCAGTCTCACACTAGGGAAGCACCGGGGTGGCTGCACTCAGGACACAGCTTTCGGACCCTAGAGCAGCAGACGATGAACGGGTCTGTGCTGACCCCGTGGCCGCCACCCACCTCCTCGTATTTTGTCCACTGCTCCTTGGGCAGGATCTGCGCCCTCACGGTCAGGTCCAGGGCTCTCTTTGATGCGGAACATCCTGTCATTGTACAGGTTCTCGGGGAGCCTCCTGATGGCTTCCTTCACGTCCTCGTCCTCATAGATGGTATCGCCACGCATTAACCCTGCGACAGAACCAGAGCCAGGCACATGCAGTCAGGAGTTTGGGTCAGTAAAATCTCTTCCTGAATGTAAGTGAAGAGGTGGGAAGATGACCAAGAGTTAGCCGCGAGCAGGAGCCACAGCACAGCACGGAGGGTATTTGCCTTAAATGCGGCCGGGACCTGCATTCGATCCCCAGCATCCCATAGGGTCCCCCAAACACTATCAGGAGTAATTCCTGAGTGTAGAGCCAGGAGTAACCCCCTGGAGCATCGCTGGATGTGATCCAAAAAGCCCTCCCCACAAAAAAAAAAAAAGTTAGTTACAGGGCTGGAGCAATAGCACAGTGGGGCAAGCGCTTGCCTTGCATGTGGCCAACTCAGGCTCAACCACTGGTATCCATTATGGTCCCCTGAGCCCTGCTAGGAGTGGCCCCTGAGCACAGGGCCAGGAGTAACCCGAGTACAGCCCAGTGTGGCTCCAAACAACAAACAATAGCGTGTTAAACAATCCTTCCCTCAAACTTCGATAATAAAAATGAACTTTCAGGGCTGGGCAGCTGAGCTGGCAGGCACACGTGCTTGGCTGTGTGCCCCCGCCTGAACCCCCGCTCCCCAGCTCCCTCCTCACACTGCCACAATGACCCCCACAGGCACTGAGGGAGGGGGCACAAAGACAAAACAAAAGATTTAAAAGTTTCCTTCCTTGACACCCAGTGGTGTCAGCTCCACATACACGAATGAAGCTAGCGGTCACTTTCTTCTGAAAAATTTCATCACTCTTTTCTCATAGTCTAAAAGAAACTAATTAACAGAGTACAATGCAGCCTAATTAAAGGCATCTTCCAATGCACACAGGGGCGGGGCAAGTGAAAAATCTTTTAAATTAAAATAACTTCCATGAAACACAACCCCCCCCAAAAAACCTAAACCACCAACCGGCCTAGAAGAAAGCAGATACTCACCCAGTTTATTGAACCCGGCAGCGTTGTAATACCATTTCCGAAGGCCCTCCAGCCACTGGCCCGAGGCTTTAACTGATAAATGAGGTCACAGATTAGTGGCTGCTGCTCCCAGTACAGTGGCAGGGGAGCCACAGCCCCCAAACGCTCACCTGCAATTTGTTAGGAGTGCAAACAAGGCCTTTTCTCTGCCTTCCACATCAACTGTAGCCACAAGCTGCTTATTTTATATTATTATTATTATTATTATTATTATTATTAATTTTGCTTTTTGGGTTACAACCAGCAATGCTCAGGGGTTACTCCTGGCTCTTCGCTCAGGAATTACTCCTGGCGGTGCTTGGGGGGAATATATGGGATGCTGGGGATTGAACTTGGGTGGCTGCAACTTGGGTGGGCTGAATGCAAGGCAATCGCCCTACCTGCTGTGCTATCGCTCCAGCCCAAGCTGCTTATTTTAATTATAAACAAAAATGACTGCAGGTTAAAAGGAAGAAAACTGGGCAAGCCACGAAGAGAAAGGGCCATTCCGATGAGAAGGTACCTGAGCACAGACGTAAAGGCCGGTCCCTGCAGGGCCCAGCTCCACGGGGGCTGGGGGACTGGCAGGGACTCAGGCCCCCACACTCCAAGAATCACTAGAATGGAACTGCCAACCCAGGGGGTTCAAGCTGCACTGAAAGGTGAGGGGGTCAGGCACTCTCCCCAACTTTTATTTGACCTCGCCTTCATCAACCCCCTTTAACAGTCCAGGGGCTGGAGCGCTAGTACACCTGGAAGGGCACTTGCCTGGCATCTAGAGGACCCGGATCCATCTCCAGCATCCCATGTGGTCCCCTGAGCCCCGCAAGGAGCAATCCCTAAGTGCAGAGTCAGGAGTAAGCCCTGAGCACCGCCGGATGTGGCAGTCAAACTGGGGGTGGGGGGGAAAGATTAAATACATAAATGACAGCAGAGCAAACAATGCTTCCATGGAGCTACAATGATAAGCCATGAGGGGATGTTGGCTAGCAGAGCAGCGTGTTTGCCTCCGCACACAGCAAACCCAGGTTAGATCCCCAGCATCCCACAGGGTCCCGGAGCACCGCCAGGAGTAATTCCTGAGAGCAGAGCCAGCAGTAACTCCAGGCATCACCGCTATGACCCAACAAGCCAACAACCCCCCAAAAAAATAACAAAACAGGCCACGTCTCCTTTTGCAATACCCACATCCCACCCTCCTCCTCAGCACATCATACAGGCCACACGTTTGGCCAAATCTGGGGAGCGAAGAGCCACATATCAAACTGCTCCTAGGGGACACAAGCACGCAGAGGCCAGGGTGCAGAAACGCCCTAGCCAGAAGGCAGAGTCCGGGGGTGCACGATGACCCGCGGGGGGGTGACCGGGGCGCAGACGCCGCACACCACGCGGGCTCGGGCGCTCAGGTCCACAGCGACGGTTCTGGCTTTGCTTTTTCTGTATTTTAAACGAGAACTACCGAAGAGGCAAAAGCCGGGAGGGGAAACCGGGCCGGCCAAGGTCACAGGCAGCCGGGGCGGGGCGGCGGCACCGCAAGTCCAACCAAGTGCCCCCACTCTCTGCCCCCTTCCCACCCACACCCGTTACGCGAAGGGGCTTGCGGGGCTCCTGGGTCTCCGGGCACCCTATTTCCCAGCAACCCGGGTCGAGGGACCAGACATCTTTAAGTCCCGACTCTGATGTGGGCCGCCAGAGGGCTGCTACCGACACCCCCCAAAAGGGGGGAAAAGGGAAAAAGCAGAAACCCAGGTGTCCACGCGGGCCATTTCTCCATCCACTCCGGGCTCCCCGACCTGCAGACATCCCGGGGCAGCGCTCGGCCCCCGTGACGTCACTCCGCGGAGTGGGCTTGGGGCGGCGGCGGGGACAGAGGACCCGGCACTGTCGGTCGGGGCCCCGTCCCCGGGGCTGCGACCACGCAGACGCCCCTCCAGCCCGACAGCACCCGCCCCCGACTCACCTGTCTGTCTGCCCGCCATGGTGACCCGCGCTGCCGAGGGGGATGCTGGGTAAGTCCTGGAGGTCGCGGGCCGCGGAGCACAGCGCGCAGGCGCCGGTGTCGTGTCGCGCGGCCAAGACCGTCCGCGCAGGCGCAGTGTGGGCCAGGTACAGCTAATGGGAAGACGGAGAATAACTGCGCAAGCGCAGTGTTGCGTGCACCTGCGGATACGCCTCCCCCACAGTGGCGCAGCCAATGGGGAACACGGGTTAGAGAATTTGGACCCTGCCTTGGGTCTGGGTCTTTTCTGTGGTACCTGAACTTTTTGTGCCAACAACTCTTGGAAGGTTATCAAGCCTTCCAAGAGTTGTTCGCATTGAATTCACCCCATTCTCAATGAAATGAATAAAAACTCATTTCATTCTCAATCTATAAAGAACTTAACGGACTATTGCCCTGGCTAAGGGAAAATGTAGGCAAAGCAGAGAGAGGTGGAGACGGGCAGTGGGCACGCAGCTAGGAATAATCCGGATTCATCCTCCAGAATCTGCGGATCCAGTTAAAGCTATGGGACTTAAATTTGAGAGATAAATATCACACCATGCATGCAGAACACGTTAAATCGGTCTGAAATGCCACGATCACGATCACGATCACGATCTTCCCGTTAATCATCTATTTGCTAGAGCGGGCACCAGTAATATCTCCATATGTCCTGTCTCATGCCAGTAGAGCAAAGGGCATCGGCTTGCTACAGGAACATAAAGAGCCTAAAAATCATTATATTAGGTCATGGGAATGACCTAATATAATTGTTACTGGCATTTGGCATGTCAAATACAACACAAGCAGCTTGCTAGGGCTTGCCGTGCGGGAGGCATATTCTTTAAACACCTCCAAATAAAGCATTTATTGATGAACCACGCGGCCGCAAGCGGCGCAGTGAGCCGGGCTGTGATGGGCTGGTCGGTTGGGTGGAGTTCTGAAGAGAGGGGGAAGTCCGGATGTGGAAAATGGCGGCACCCATGGAGTGGGGGGGTCGTCTGGCTTGTTGTGAGGTTCTGCCGGGGTGGTGGGCCAAGGCTAGAACCCACCATGCCTCCCGACTGCCTCATGAACGGCTGGGCACAGGGAGAGCAAGGAACAGCTCTGCCCCATGTCTAAGAGTCTCTGGACCAGCATACCTGGGCCGGATTGAGGAAGAAACGGCTGCAGGGTGGGTGTCGATGATCCGGGCTGTGATGGGCTGGTCAGCTGGGTGGAGTTCTGGGCCGGATTGAGGAAGAAACGGCTGCAGGGTGGGTGTCGATGATCCGGGCTGTGATGGGCTGGTCAGCTGGGTGGAGTTCTGGGCCGGATTGAGGAAGAAACGGCTGCAGGGTGGGTGTCGATGATCCGGGCTGTGATGGGCTGGTCAGCTGGGTGGAGTTCTGGGCGGATTGAGGAAGAAACGGCTGCAGGGTGGGTGTCGATGATCCGGGCTGTGATGGGCTGGTCAGCTGGGTGGAGTTCTGGGCCGGATTGAGGGAAGAAAGCGGCTGCAGGGTGGGTGTCGATGATCCGGGCTGTGATGGGCTGGTCAGCTGGGTGGAGTTCTAAAATATGCGCTACATGTTGCAAGAACCATCTTATGACAAGGGAATTCAGTACCCTCAACAATTAACACTATGTCAGTAAACAACTGCTGTTCATAAAACAGTTTTAACCGCTCCAACAAGGATACAGCATATTCATGCCACACTGAAATGCCACACTGAGCTTTTTTAGATTCAATCACAAAAAAAAATCAGAAATGTTAAACTTGTCGTCTTAGGCAAATCACAGAGACAACTGAATGGAAAAAGATTGTATTGGTAATAAAAGCAACTTAAATTGAGAAGAGAGTCCCCCTAGTATAGGCTAGAAAACAGCTTCAAAGAGAGGGAGCAGGTGTTGTGATTTATGCCGGGCAGAGAAGTTGGCGATGGGGGAGAAGGGACGTTGTTGCAGAAAGCTTTTGACAGACGCTATGAAACTGACATGCAACACTAAAAGCTGGTGCATGCGGAGGACTTCTGTCCTGACATTTAAAGTCTAAGGTATGAAAGTCTGGGGAGGTGGAGTCCAGCCTCTAGAAGCCCCTGAGTGGTGCAGAGCACGATAACCCCACTCACATCCCCCAAATGTAGGAAGAGAAAATAGCTGGGGAAGTTAGTGTACGTGATCCGGATACTATGGAGCTGCGGCCTCTGCCACTGTCTTGGCCAGACCAGGCTGCCAGACACGATTCTGTAGATTGGGCAGCTTCAGAACACGTGTTATTGCGGCTCTGGAGACCAGAGGTCAGACAGGGCACCGCATGTTCCAGGGGCAAGCTCTCCTCCTGCTTCTTCAGTTTCCTGATTGCTCCATTACATCCATCAGAGACCACCACAAAGACAATTCTCCAGGATTGCAAATGTCTGGGCAAGCCGTTATCTACCAGGAAGGCCTTTGTGCAACCATTTCTTGCAAGGCTCTGTGAAGGACGCCCATGAAGCCAGTGGTTTAGAGCCTCTTCTACTTCTGAATTTACCTGGGGAGCTCTTGGGGCAGCTTGGCAGGTGTTGGCCTGGCTTCTCTCCATCTCATGACCCCAGAAATCACATGACTTTTCACATTGGGACTCAGGACCCCAAGCACAGACATCCCAAGGTGACAAGCCCTGATGTGAAAGTCTGTCCAGAGTCACTGCTTGATTTTGGTCCTGGAACCAAGAGCCCCGGTCAGGGTGGGAAGGGTCTAGTGGGTGTAGGCACCAGGCATGGTGCCCGGAGCCACCTGGGTGGGGTCCACGGCCTTGTGATCTGGGGCATAATTGGAAGCCATGAGGGCCTTGATTTAGAAGGAACAATCCACAGAGAGGCTGAGTCCCTTGCCCAGGATTATTGGGTAAGTACCAGGGGCAGGAGTTCCTGCTGCCGATCTGCATCCCTGGCATTGGTCAAGCGTTGGTGACAGCCTGCTACCCACCTCCTCCTGTTCCTCCCCTTTCCTGATTCAGTGGACGGTTGTGACTGTCCATGCTCTGAAAAAAAGCCCAACTCAGTAATTAATCCCCTGTATGTGTGCTGGAGGATGCGACTGGGTCAGCGGGAGCTGGACTCGTGTGTGAAGCCCTGGGTTCGAGTCCTGGCACCAACGCAGTGGGGTGGGGTGGGTGGCAAATTGTGATGTATTTTGGGGCTGGAGCAAAAGAACAGCGGGGAGGGCATTTGCCAGGTGAATGGCTGGTCTGGATTCCATCCTGGGCATCTCACATAGTCCCCAGAGCCTTACTGGGAATGAACCTTGAACCCTGACACTGCTGGGTGTGGCCCAAAAATCAAACACAAAAAAAGGCACGATAGTACAGTTTGCCTTGCATGCAGGTGACCTGGGTTCGATCCCCGGCATTCCATAGGGTTCTCTGAGCACCACCAGGGAGTAATTCCTGAGTGCAGAGCTAGGAGTAACCCCTGAGCATCACCGGATGTGACCCAAAAAGGCCAAAAAAAAAAAAAAAAAAAGGCAAAAAAGGAATGTGTTCTGTGTATTACCTAAGTCACACACTCATAGATACTGGATGAATGACAGAGAATGTTACAGAGACTCATGATGTGGGTTTGTCAATGCTGGGAGCCATCCACTGACCTGGCCATCCGCAGAATGACAACACTGCAGACTGCTTTTCCCTCAACAGTCTTGAAGTCAGGCCCCCTGAGGACCAGTGGCAGGAAAACTCTCTTTAGCAAATACATGTAAAGAATTATGAGCAAAGAATTCTGAAGCAAAGAATTATGAGTTCTTTGCTTCTCGGAAACAAAAAACGGTGAAGTCAAGTCACCAGGAAGGTGAAAAGAAGATCTACAGGACGTGGACCCAAATTCGCCATATCTAGACATGATCCAGATATCCAATATCCAACAAATATTGGATACTGTTTTCCAATATCCACCGAGGCTTGAATCGTTCATTTAAAAATATGTTCATTTATTCACATAGTCACATTACACGCTTACACTTGCATGTTCATCAAAACCTAAAGAGTTTTTAAAAACATTTCCAAGTCCTGCGTCGAAGCTTTGGCAATCTCTTTGCAAAAAGCCTCATCAGGCAGAGACACCAGTTTGTCCAAAGAGACGTAGCTGGGCTTCGTGGGGTCGTACTGAGCTCTCCCCAGATACCTGAGGAACAGATGTCTTTCTTTCACCTTGAACAGCCGTGCATTGAAGACCTAAAAATGAAAACAACAAGAACAAAAAGAAATAAAACCAATGTTTCAGTAAGCAGTGTACGGAGAGGCAAATGTTTCTTTGGGAGAACATGTTGTCAGGATGACAGTCCAGGGCCCACGGCCTGGTGGGCAAATTATGACTCCAAGACACAAAATGCGCCCTTGGTGGTGTTCTCCACCTTTTCTGAGATTCTGATTCCTGCCACTCCCTTTCTGGCTGGTAAGGAAATGGAAGGAGAGCAGGGGGTCCTCCAAGCTCTGGGCCCACATTCCCTCCAAGCTGAGGCAGTCAGTGAGTGGATTAGGGATGGGAAGAGGCTCGAGGGCTCGCCCAGGTAGAGGCCTCCCAAAATGTGGTAGCTCAACAGGCACTGGCTTGCTTGGGGCACAAAATTCTCTTTTTTCGCTGCAGGAACCCAACACAAGGTGTTCTGCCTTCATTCTGTCAACCAAAGTCCCATGGCCACATTTCTGCTGCTTACTGTTTTTGTTGTCTTTTGGGTCATACCGGCGATGCCAGGTGTTACTCCTGGCTCTGCACTTAAGAATTTCTCCTGGTAGTGCTCGGGGACCCTATGAGATGCTGGGTATCAAACCAGGTCAGCCGTGTGCAAGGCAAATGCCCTACCTGCTGGACTATTGCCCGGCCCCTGCTGCTCATAATTTTTTATTTATATTTTTTACTTTTTTTTCTTTTGGTGACACCCAGCAATGCTCAGGAATTACTCCTGGCAGTGCTGGTGGACCATATGAGATGCCGGGGATCAAACCCGGGCCGGCTGTGTGTAAGGCAAACTCCTACCCACTGGACTATCACGCTGGCCCCCAATTCTTTAAATATTATTTCAAGACCCTCATGTCAGGAACTCCCAGAGCAAGGGTCCCTGCACCCCAGCTGGTTCTGCTGGCTCTGATACAGACCCCCTTATGGGGAGGGGCAGGAACTCCCAGAGCAAGGGTCCCTGCACCCCAGCTGGTTCTGCTGGCTCTGATACAGACCCCCTTATGGGGGAGGGGCAGGCACCTCAGAGGAAGAGAGTCACTTTCTCACTTCCTTTTTTGTCTTCCCTTTGTCTTGCTTCTTTTGTTTCTGGGCACAAGTGACAGTGCTCAGGACTTACTTCTGGCTCTGCACTCAGGGATCACTCCTGACAGGGCTCGGGGACCATATGGGGTGATGGGGTTCAAAGTTAGCTGTGCACCAGGCAAGTGCTCTACCCACTAAACTACCTCCCCAGCCTTAGCGATGTCAGTTTTTCTATTTTGATTTTTATTTTTGGACCATATCCAAAGTATGCTCAGGGCTTCCTCCTGGCTCTGCACTCAGGAATCACTCTTGGCTGGGGTTCAGGGGACCACAAGCCGTGCCAGGGATCAAACCTGAGTTTGGCCGCGTGCAGGGCCTTAGCCACTGAATAGGAAGCAAGTGACTGCAGATGTCAGTGGAGGCAGATGGAGAGGGAAAGTGCTTGACCCTAGAAAGCAGAAAGAGGACTGGGCAACACTGTGGGGAAAGACAGAGGCACCAAGGCTGACTCAGCCGTCCCGGAAGCTGTGCGCTTCTCAGGTGAGCCCAACTCTGCTGGCGTGATGGTTTCTTACACAAAGATGAGTCGAAAACAGGAGCTTAAGGCAACTCTTAGCGCCCGTCCGGCCCTCACCTGTGGGAAGCGGACGATGAGGTGGTGGGGTACCCCCATCTCATTGTGCACGAATCGAACGTCTCAGTCAGTTTTCTCTTGTTGGCTGTCAGCATCTTGGGGACTCGAATAACCATGTGCTGAATCTCATTCCGTTTAAAGCCGAGTTCGAGGCTGTAGACCTGGGCCAGGAAGAGGCAGAAGGAAAGGCCCCTTGGTACAATGCCAGGGAACATGGGGACGTGTCCAGGAACATTCCAGTTGGGGGAGCTGTGCCAGGCCCTCAAAGGATCATGTCCACTGAGGCGACAGAAAAGTCACAGCCCTCTCCTGGGCACAGACACGCACAGGCCAACCAAATAGCGATACCTCCAAATTCACAGCCCTGTCAGCCAGGAGGGCCGCAGCAACTCTGATGAGAAAGTCCTGCAGAAGTCCATCAAGCTTAGTGAGCAAAAACAATGCCAAAGGTTCAACTAGCAACGCCCAGCACAGCAGACCTCAGAGAACCACCACCGTGAGGTGTAAGAACAACGGTCACATATTGGCTTTGTTGGGGGACGACTGGGTCACACCTGGAGATGCTCGGGGTTACCTCCTGGCTCTGCACTCAGGAATGACACCTGGCAGGGGTCAGGGAATCATATGGGGGTGTTGGGGATCAAACCTGGGCCGGCCGCATGCAAGGCAAACTTCCTTCCTGCTGTCCTATAGCTCCAGCCCACAAATGGACTGTCATTGAATTCTTTTTTTTTTTTAGAATTCCATTTGTCTTTGGGTTGTAACAAACAAGACAAGTAAATTTGTTCGTGCTTGAAAAGGGGGCAGGCTGGGGTGGGTGAGAAACTGGGCACGGCAGTGGAGGAAAGGTGGCGCTGGTGGTAGGATTGGCGCTGGGATACTGAACGCCTCAAACAGCTGTATTGTGAACAACTTGGCACATCACGGTGTTAAAACTTAAATTGGAAAGAAAAAGAAGCTGTCCCCATGTGGAGTGGGGCCACTGGTGTTCAGGCAGGTGGGCAGGTTCTCAGAAGGACCTTCCACCCTCGGACCAGCAGGAAGACCATCCCATGCCCCCAAGCCCCTGCTCTAGGCACCCCAACTGTGAGTAAAGTCAGAAGAAAATGTGGGTTAAATTGCCAGCGGTGAGGCAGTTGAGCACCTGCTGGTGGGTGAGGCCTGCCTTGTGCGCCCTGGATAGTCCCCTTGGATCGCTGCCCTCAGCTGGGCTCCTCCCCCACTAGACTGTAGTGGGAGCCCAAGATCAAGGGCCAGTACCCAGGGCTCAGGGCAGGGTCAGGGAACAGCCCAGCAATGACTCCAGCACCTGAAAGTGAAACACTCTCAGGACCTCAGCAAACAGGCCTGGAGGGGCCATGGTAGGCTCTGCCCCTCCGAGGAGGTTTCCCTTGTTGGAGGACAGGTTTAGCTAATCTGGGAGCTTTGGTGTTTTGCCCACTCACAGCTTAATCTATTTAAGCCAAGGTTCATTCTGATGAGACCTCTCTTCTATATAAACACTGCTAGAGGGTGTGGCAGTTACAGAAGTCACCTTGATTGAATAACTTCTGACTTATACATCTACGAAGACTTCTATGTTTTCTAGATTGGGCACAGCTCCTCTTTATACCCACTGCACCCAGTGTGGGACAGTTACAATTTACCAGGAGACTACCACCCTGGCTACATTGAGACTATAGGAAGACTATAGGAAGGATCATACTAGTTTGCTCTAAGCAGGCGAGTGTGACCCTTTCAGTACACGAGAACAAGATACTCAGAATCACCCTGGTGCAGATAATAATAAGGACCTTGTGGGTACCATCTAGATTACATGAAGCTCATGAAATTAAGATGTATTACTATATCAGCCCCTCTCTCTCTCTCTCTCTCTCTCTCTCTCTCTCTCTCTCTCTCTCCAGTGTTTTACATAAGAGATAATCTCAGGATTAGTCTTTGGCATAACCTTTGTTTATACCTGCAATAGGGTGTGGCACTGCTCTTCTACACTCTGTTTAGGTTCTTTGTTGACATGACCCTCCCTGTCACAAATTGGATTACTTTGGTGTATATAAGGGGACTAACTTGAGGCCTTTTGCTTTTGGCTTTTGGCTTTTTGCTCTTTGGCCTTTTGCTCCTTCTTCTGGGTAGGACTCATCTTAGGTGAGATACTCTCTCTTTGGTGGAAGACTTAGGCTCTTTTGTATGGTCTAAGTTTGGACCAGAGCTAGAGTTTGTTCATTATAAATTGGAATGCTCCATGGGGCCCGCCATTTTCCACATCTGGACTTCCCCTCTCATCACAACTCCACCCAGCAGACCAGACTATTACAGCCCGGCTCACGGCCGCTAGTGGCCGCGCGGTTTATCAATAAATGCTTTATTTAGAGGTGACTACAAGAGTATGCCACCCGCACGGCAAGCCTGGCAATATGTTCGTAGTATTTGATATGCCAAATACAGGTAACATTTATATTAGGTCATTCCCGTGACCTAATATAATGGTTTCAGGATCTTTATGTTCCTGGAGCGGGCGGATGCCTTTGGGTCCTACTAGCATGAGACGGGACATATGGAGATATTACTGGTGCCCGCTCTAGCATGTAGATGATTAACGGAAGATAGTGATAGTGATAGCTGTGAAAGAGCTTTTGTACTATTAAAAGTTTTGGAACAGCACCAGACTTGTGAGTTTTTATCTGTTCCCCCAGCATCCTCGGAGGTAGAAGAGAACTTCTGTCCTGACACTGTCGGGGACCTTGGCGGCATCCCTGACACCCCTGGTCATCACTCTGCCGGGGGATGGGCAGGGCCATCTGTGACAGCCAAAGCCCAGCGATGGCCACGGGGTAGGTCAGCGGGATGCTGACCACCGCTCTCCCTGTCAGTCTGTCTGGGACTCAGCCTCCAGAAGTCACATCCCTGCTACATGAGACACATGGGCATTCGGGTGGGTGAGAGACCGGGCCCCACCTGGACACCTCTCCGTCTGTAGGACAGTCGACTCCCGGGACACAGTCAGCATGTAAGAACACTGACTCAAGTGTTCTTTTGTTGGGTCACAGTCTGCAATGCTCAGGGGTTACTCCTGGCTCTGCACTCAGGATTATACTTGGTAGTACTCGGGGGACCCTATGGGATGCCGGGATTGAACCTGGGTTGGCTGTGTGTAAGGCAAACATCCTGCCCGCTGTGCTATTGCTCCAGCCCATAGACTGGGTATTTTTTAGAAACACCTAATTTCCGCAAGAGCTCTATCCTCCCCGAGGGCTGGAGGCTCCCAACGCTCCTACCTTCATGTTTTCCCTTCACGGGTTCCAGACTTCCCGTCAGCAGCCTTGGGAGACGCACCCACCAGGTCCCTCGCCTGTACGTTATGAAACAATCTTCCGTTATTCGGCGGCTTGAAAAAGCAACAGCCCTGCCCCGAGCAGAAAACTAAAGGCAAGTGCCTGGAACTTAATGTAGTTTTGGAGGTGAAAGCAAATACTGCAGACACAACTCTGGGGACCACTTTGGTGAACTGCTGTAAAGTGACACAGACATACTTCACAGAGAGAGTGATTTGCATGTACAGAACATGGCAGACACATACAGAATTCCTCTAAGCCAGGCAGCTGTTAGAAACAGGAGCTTTACTATTTATTTATTTATTTTTTTGCTTTTGGGGTCCCACCCAGCAATGCTCAGGGGTTTCTCCTGGCTCTGCACTCAGGAATTACTCCCTGGCGGTGCTCGGGGACCATATGGGATGCCGGGATCGAACCCGGCCGGCATAGGCCGCTCTGCGTGCAAGGCAAACGCCCTACCCGCTGGGCTATCGCCTCCGCCCCCAGAAACAGGAGCTTTAACAGTTACAAAGGACAGGGTCGGAGTGAGAGTACAGCGGGCAGGGTGTTTGCCTTGCACCTGGCTGACCCGGTTTGATCCCCAACACTCTGTACGGTGCCCTGAGTCTGCCAGGAGTGGTTCCTGAGTGCAGAACCAGAAGTGAGCCCTGAGCACCACTGGGTGTGGCCCAAAGACCAAGAAAGAGAAATAAATCATCCAGTTATGAGAGATAGCAGCTGTAAAATCTAGCCAATTCTCCACCTTTACCTTCTTCACACTAAGTTCAAGTTCTTTCTGGAAAAATCCCAAGCGGTTGTCCAGTCTTTCCACTGAAAAACTCAGCAAAAACGGCGCTGCTTCGACCATCTGTGTGATATCTTCCTTACTGAAGTTCTTCGACTGTAGATAAGCCACTCTAGGGAACGGAACAAAAACACACACAGCCATGGCAAACACTCACCCCATGCTATTTCCCGAGTCACAGCTGGTCTTCAAAAGGAGCCCTGGATCCCTGAGATATATACTCAAAGGACAAGTTAAAGCACCCATAATAATGACCCAAATGTGGGTAAAACAAAATAAGCACCCTACCAACTCTCAAACAGCTTTCGCTTATACTTGAAACAGAAAATAATCGTGAAATCCACTAAAAATGATCATTTCAGTCTTCTGACTTATTTTATGATATGATTAAAAAACAATGAAATACTTCAAGGATTTTTGCTTGTTTGTTTTGCTAAAGACAGGTAATCCCATCTGTAGGTGCTTGGACCATCATCTCATCATGGATTATCCAAAAACCTAGTCTCCATGCTGAAGGGGAAAATACTTAGGAAACGTCTCTACAAGTTGAGAAAAAATCAAATAATGGTATTGACTAGGATTCAAAAGCCCTGCCTCTGAGTAAAAGACCATGAGACAGAGGAGACGCCTCACTCAGGACTTCAGGGGGGTCCTCGGGAGATGAACACGGTTCCTGCAAAACCACTTCTGGGGTGTGGCCAGACATCCTTAGGGGCCTACCTGGTCTTGAGATTTTCAAGGTCTTCTGAGAAAATAGCGTAATTTTTGCTCAGGAATGCCCCCAGCTGGTGGTCCTCTATGCCCACATCTTTAAGAAACAGGAGTATTTGCTTGATGTCCTTTTCAAAATCGAGTCTCAGGAGGAGGTTGGCTGCATCTGCATGCTTTTCGATCTTGGACAAATCCACTCCTAGAAAGAATAACAAATGCGGCTCAGAGATCCGGCTTAGCTCAGCTTTCACCTTCATGCGGCATGACAGAACGAAGGGAGAGCAGGCGCCTACCCTGGGAGGAGCGGACGGCCGTGGGCACAGCTGAACACCAGAAAACGAAACTGGCCGTGGGAAATAAAAGCAAGGAAAGTGAAAATGCAGCATTTATGTCAAAACCACATGCAGAGGAAGACGTCGTGTTCCAGCTTGTGCCCACCCGACCGACCAAAGGATTCACAACGCTCACTTGAACAACGTTCAGAGTAAGTCAAGCATATGCTCGAGTCCTTGTTGAGGACTTACCCAGAAGCACTAATTTCTGCAGCGCCTCAGAATGATCCACATAATCTCGAAGGGTGAATGAAAACGGCGGTGCTGGGGGGTCTGGCGATAATCCGAATGGCCTCCTCATCAGAAATCGGCTGCAGCGGAGACACGGGCGGCAAGTCGTCAAGTTCTTTGAAGCGAGCCATGTGGAAAGAGAGATGCTTGTTAGTTCTCCAACCTCAGCTCAGAACTGCCTGGACCAAGCAACCTCGGATTCTACCGGCATCCTTGCGGATCTTGGGTTCATTTCCGAATAAAATGTCTAAGGAACCCCAATATTCTCTTCTGTTTGAGAAACATCTAGGGAAACCAAATGTTCTCTTCCATCTGAAAATGTCTAAGGGACCCTAATGGTTTCTTCTGAAAAACGTCTAAGAGACTCTAAGTGTCTCTCTGAGAAAGGTCTGAGGGACCCGAATCTTCTCTTCCGTCAGAGAAAGGTCCGAGGGACCCGAATGTTCTCTTCCCGTCAGAGAAAGGTCTGAGGGACCCGAATGTTCTCTTCGATCAGAGAAAGGTCTGAGGGACCCGAATGTTCTCTTCCGTCAGAGAAAGGTCTGAGGGACCCGAATCATCTCTTCCGGCCAGAGAAAGGTCCGAGGGACCCGAATCATCTCTTCCGTCAGAGAAAGGTCCGAGGGACCTGAATCTTCTCTTCCGTCAGAGAAAGGTCTGAGGGACTTGAATGTTCTCTTCTGTCAGAGAAAGGTCTGAGGGACCTGAATGTTTTCTTCTACCTGAGGAAGATCTGGGGAATCCGAATGTTATCTTCTGAGAAAGGTCTGAGGGACCGGAATGTTCTCTTCCGTCTGAGGAAGGTTTAAGGGACCGAATGTTCTCTTCCATCTGAGAAATGTCTAAAGGAACCAAATGTTTTCTTCCACCTGAGAAACATCTGAGGGACCCGAATGTTCTCTTCCGTCTGAGGAAGGTTTAAGGGACCCGAATGTTCTCTTCCATCTGAGAAATGTCAAAGGGAACCAAATGTTCTTTTCTGAGCAGCCTCTAAGGGACCTGAATGCTCTCTTCTCAGAAAGGTCTGAGGGACCCAAACATTCTCTTCCATCAGAGCAGTCAGGCCAAGGGCAGCCACTGTGGTGAGCAGGAACTCTCGTTTCTCCACGTTAGACCCGCTTTGGCCAGTCCCCACTCCACAAGCTCCTTCCCTTCATTTCCAGTCTGCCTGTACGGATGCTAAAGCGCCCTGATCGTTAAGTCCATTCTGAGCCTGGGTCCACTGTACTCGCCTAAAGGCACGCCATTTTCTGTCAGCTTGAACCGTCTGCATTCGTGTTGATCCAACCCCCTCTCCGAATTACTCCGACTCTGAGAGATTCCCTTTCTACCTGTTGTCCTTCACCGTGAACAGCCGACCCTCAGTTTTTTTTTTTTTTTTTTGTCACACTCGGCAATGCTCAGGGGTAACTCCTGACTCTGCACTCAGGAATTACTCCTGGCAGTGCTTGGGGGACCATATGGGATGCCGGGATCAAACCCGGGTTGGCTGTATGCAAGGCAAACGCCCTCCCCCACAGTGCTATTGCTCCGACTCCCTGGTCCTAGTTGTCTTGAATTAGGTCTTGATTGTTTTTTAACCACAGGATGGAAACTTGCCCAAAGCTAAGAACAGGAACCATAACATTCCGCTCTATTTATTCTTGCACCCACCTACCCTTTCCCACTTCTCACAGCCAGCCCCCTCGTCCCTCCTCCCTTGCCCCGCACTCCCCAGATTTCATATTATCTCATGGGTGTGAACTATTCCTTGCACAGGAGAATGGCGGTGACTGTATCCTGCCACTTAGGAGCGTTCATTAGTCAGACAGAACTTCTGTGTGTTAACCATGGTCATTGCTATACGGCTGAACGCCTGCATCAAAACATATGGGAGCATATTCCCTGAAAAAGATCAAAAGATCAATTTTACTTTATATAAACCCTCAACAACTTAATCATCACTGAAAACATTTTGTCTTAAAAACCTCTACTTGGAATGCTATATACCTCCGTAGCTAGTGAGGTCACTGGAGTAAAAGAACTGAAGGGCATTGTTCTTTTCGTGCCGAGCACAAAGGTCACCCTGACAGGGGCTAAGAGTGGGAAGGCACCAGTGGCCCCCAGTCCTACCCCAGTAGGGCAGAGGGGACTTGCCTGCGCTCAGTTACCTTCAAGCCGAGAGTGCAGACTCCAAGTCAGGCCTGGCGTGTGAGGGTTGGCCCTTAGGAGGCTGCAGAGCGCTGAGAGCAGCATCTGTCCCCGGCCTGTCGGAGTGGGCAGGGGGGACACTCGCCCGCAGGAGCAAGTCCTAGAAGGCCCAAATCCCCACTGAGGCTGAGCAGAGGCCCCACATAGCAGTAGAACGTGGCGGTCTCTGGACGCCTGTTGTGAGCTGTGCCAGGCTAATGAAGCCTCTCACTTTAATTGGGTTGAACCATCTGGGTATCTGCTGGGCAAACAGAGCCATCTTCCCTCCAGCCGCCTACAAAGGGGAGAAGAGAAACTTCAGCCAAGTGGCGTCCTCTCCGTGTGGATGTGGAAGAGAGCATCCTCCTTGGGACTGAAACCCTAGGACAGCTGGCCTTGCACGGCCAACCCAGCATCCCATCTGGTCCCCAGAGCACCTCCAGGAGTGATTCCTGAGGGCAGAGCCAGGAGTAACCCCTGAACATCGCCAGGTGTGGCCCCACAAACCAAAAACCAAACAATAAAATGAAGCCTCCTCCACAAAAGATGTCCTGAGAGGCCATGAGAAAGGCAGGCGCCGTGGGAAGTGCTTCACTAGAGGAATGAGGAAATGGAGCCGGAGAGAAGTGCGGGGACAGAAGGAACCTGCCTTGCCTGTGGCTGCCGTGACCTTCACCCCGGTTCGGCATCAGTGCAGCGACCTTGATCCTGGTTCAGCATCACATGGTCCTCTGAGCAGAGCCAGGAAACAGAGCATGGCTGCATATGGGTCCCAGTCCACCCCACCCCCAACAAAAAAGGGCAGATTTTCTAATGAAAAAGCAAAACCACTGGTATAAGAGAAACTTTACAACAAAAAATCTCTAAATGCACAAATGGTGGCTCAACCCAACGAATCTGTTGTGTTCATTTGAAGAAAATTAGGTGATGCAATGAAGTGAATTTTTGTCTGAAGGACAGTTAAGAGCAGACGAGGCAAACACTATGCTGCTGATGGATGTGTATTCGTCACTAATATAAAATAAAAAGGCCTGTCATCAGTGAGCCATCAGAGTATCATCACTGCTACAGTCAGTGGCTTCTTGCTTCATCCTTGGAATTGAGCACATGAGTGATTATTCCACAAATAAGGCTGGTCCTCAAAGCCAGCTTTACTCAAATTCTGTCTCACTGTAGAATAAAAGAGGAAAAAGCAAAGCCTTCAAAACAGAACAGGGCAAATTCATAAGCCAATGAAGTGGTAGAAATAAACAAGCAATCAGCAATGAATACAAGTACACCATAACTAGAAAAGTAGGTTTCAAATGAGATTTCTGTTAGAAAAGGTCGTCACTACTTTAAATTCCAGGAATAAAAAGGAACTTCCTATTAGGCCAGCATAATTAGAAAGGCAAATTGGGTGCATGCAATTTTATGGAAATGACAAGCCAATCAATCCATATAAAACCTAGTAAGGTAAATGGAAAACGCTCAACCAATATTATACTCCAAATATAAATGAGCCCCTCTGAATTAGTTGTTGCACAAGCCTTTTTGATCTCCCCTGTCCCCCCCTTTCATCTATTTTAAAATTTTGTCTGTTTTGGGCCACACCTAGTGCTGCTCAGGACTTACTCCTGGCTGTGTCAGGGATCTCTCTTGGTGGGGCTTGGGAACCAGATGGGTTACGGGGGATCGCACCCAGATCAGTTGTGTGCATTACAGGTGATGTCAGTGAGGTACTCGCCGCTTGGGATAAACCCAGAGCCACGGCAGAGCCCAGCAAGCTACCCGTGGTGTATTCAATATGCCAAAAACAGTAACAGTAATGAACCTCATTCCCAATGAATGGAGACATTACTGGCATCCGCTAGAGCTAATCGGACGATGGAAAGACAAGTGACAAGTGATCTAACTTTTGCTTTTCCTCTGCTAAGTGGTGAAATTCAGCTGGTTTTATGCTCTGCATTAGATAAAACATTGGTGGGTCTAACCAGGTAGGTGTGGGTGGTCCCTTGAGAGACGCCAGGTCTCACTAACATTCTGAAATGATTTTTTTTTTTTTTTGGTTTTGGGGCCACACTTGGCAGTGCTCAGGGATCACTGTTGGTGGGGCTCCAGGGATCAATAAATGGTTCTAAAGGTCAAACGGCCGAGCAGGTCACAGCACAAGGCAAGTGCCGCCCACTGTGCTCTCTCCAGGTGCTCACCCTGTAATGATCTGGAAATAAAGGTCTCAAAAGCCTCCAGGAATCTGTTATTTTTGTAAAAAGTTTGGTAGAAAAGGTGCCTCCACATTTGTTGTTTTCCTCAGACCTGAAATAGTCCTTCTCTGCCCAGCACGGAAGGGGCCCCAGCCAGGCGCCTGTGCCTTTAGAAGCGTAAAGAACTGCTTTCAAATCCCAGCTTGGGGAGGTGGAGCATAGAAAAAGCTAAAAGATTGGCTTTAAATTTTAAAAAACTGATCTAATTTGAATAAAAATTGGATTTTTTTTTTTTTTTTTGCTTTTTGGGTCACACCCGGAATGCTCAGGGATTTCTCCTGGCTCTGCACTCAGGAATCACTCCTGGCGGTGCTGGGGACCATAAGGGATGGAACCCAGGTGGCATGGGCCGGCTGCGTGTAAGGCAAACGCCCTACCCGCTGGGCTATCACTCTGGCCCTTGGATTTGATTCTATATGCCCAATTGACTCTATATGCCTGATTCACGGGAAAAATCTTTTTTAGATTTTATTTATTTTTTCATGTGAAAATTTCTTGAGTGAAAGGGTTTGTGGGCCCAGAGCGAGAGCTCTGCAGTGCAGCCTGTCTATGCGGCCACCCAGGTTCCATCCAGGCTCCATCTCCAGCACGGCACCCCATGAGCACACTCAGGAGTAATTCCCCAGTGAAGAGCCGGGAGTAACCCCTGAGCATCACCGGGTGTGCCCGCCCCCTCCCCAAAAAAAAAACCCCAACCAAATAAAGAGGATGCGAGTGGAAAAGTCAGGCGAGTCCGGCTCCGGATAATTATAACAGGCGACTTAAGGACCCTGGCTTTGAGTTTTGTTATTGTGCCAGCCCCAGCACTGCGGGGGTGGAGGGGTCATTGGGGGCGGGTGCTAGGGAGCCTTTATGCTTGGGGAACTGTGCAGTGAGGAGGGGGCCGGGATCTGTGGGACCCCCTGCATGCAAAGCCTGTGGCATTCTCTTCTCCGGCCCAAAGGCTCTGGCTTTGCCTTTGGAAGTTTGTCTAAACGCAGAAGCTTGAAGTCTGGCAGGCCCGATTCACCCGCCAGCCTGGCCAGCTTCAGATGTACGCCCCTTGGGAGGGGAGAAGGGGCGCGGGGCTGCCGAGGGGGGGGGGGGGCTCGCACTGGCTCTGGATTCCCCGGGGAATCGATCCCTGGGAGCCGATCAGGTGGTCCCTGGGGTCGCCCCCTGAGTCCCGTGCAGCAGGTGCGACGCCCCGGGGATCCCGCTGCCCCGCGTCCAGCTGCAGCACGGCCGCGCGCTCGTCTCCCCCGGATCCCGGGAAAACCCAAGTTAAACCAAGCACGGGGGTCGCGGTCCGCCCCGACCCCCCACCCTGAGCGCGCTCCTCGCCGCCTGGCATAGGGCCCAGTACCTGCGGAGCCGGGTCCCCACCGCGGGGACAGTGCAGCCGTCAGAGATGCCCGCGTGGGGTGCGTCGGAGCGAGCGAGACCACCTGCGGGGAGAGAGGGAGCGCAACCGGCAGCGGACGCAGCCGGCGAGAGACCACCTCGTCCGGGCAGCCTCGCACTGGGCTCGGATGCCGAGACAGCTGCTGCACCTGCAATGGTGCGAAACCCAGGTACACTTGTCCTCCGAAGTCCCCGGGGGGCTGCTCGGCCGCCCCCTGCCTCCCGGGCCCGCGTGGACCAGGCCGAAGCACCGCCCCCCCGTAACGCTAGCGCGCACGCAGCAGAGGCTCCGCCCACGACGATTAGGCCCCGCCTACTACTCTCCCCTAGGGGTCCTCCACCGCGGATTCGGTCTGCTCTCGAAGCAGAGGCCCCGCCCCCTAGAGGCTCCTCCCAGGCCGCCATGGCCCCGCCTGTGACACCTCTCTTCCTGGTCGGCCCCGCCCGCGCCCGCCGTCGTGGCCACGCCCCCCAGAGGCCCCGCCCCCGCCCCGCGCCCGCCGCCGTGGCCCCGCCCCCCGCGCGGCCTGCCCCCCTCGCCGCCCTGCCTCGCTCGGCGCCTGGAGCCGCCCGCCCGCCGCCCGCCGCGGCTCGTCATCACCGGGGTCCCAGCCTGCACGGGCCGGGGCCGCGGGCGCCGCCGCAGGACGGGGAGGCGGGCCATGGCGTCCTGCGTGGGGAGCCGGACCCTGAGCAAAGACGACGTGAACTACAAGATGCATTTCCGGATGATCAACGAGCAGCAAGTGGAGGACATCACCATTGACTTCTTCTACCGGCCGCACACCATCACCCTGCTCAGCTTCACCATCGTCAGCCTCATGTACTTCGCCTTCACCAGGTGCGGCCGCCCTGGGACGGGCTTCGGGGCCCTGGGACGGGATGTGCGCCGGTCCTGCGGGGAGTGTGGGCAGACCCCCAGACACGCGCACACACACACAGACACACACCCAGACACGCACACACACCCAGACACACCTAGACACACACACCCAGACACACACACCGAGACACACATCCAGACACACCTAGACACACACACCCAGACACACACATCCAGACACCCAGACACACACACCCAGACACACACACACACCCAGACACACATCCAGACCCATACACCCAGACAAACGCACACACACACCCCACACACAGACACACACCTAGACATGCACACACAGACACGCACACACAGACACACACCCTGACCCGCGCACCCAAACACACATACCTAGATACACACACCCCAGACACGCGCCCCCAGACACTCTCAACCATCACATACACCCAGACACACGCACATTCAGGCACATACATATGTGTGCACATGCACACACCCCAACACACGTGCACACCTAGACACAGACACACCCAGACGCGGTGCTGCCCAGGCATCTTCCCCCCCCCCCTTTGGTGTCCTGGGGCAGGGGCACCCACTTCCTTCCCCTCCCGCAGCTCCTTGCTGCTGCCCCGCCCCACTGTGTGTTCCCTGGGGCCCCTAGAACCTCAGTCCTTAGCCCCCTTTCTGCTGCACTCAGCATCACTCCCCCAACGTACTTTCTGACCTGGGCCCCTGTAGCGCCCAGTGACCTCCCTCCCCAGCAGTGGTCTCTGTCCCTTAAGAGGGGCCTAGGAGCTGTAGATGCCCACAGGAACTGTCCCTTCCTCCAGGACCTCCAGGTGCTGTCTAGGGGCCGCATTCAGCAGCCCTGTGAGCAGGAGGGCTCACACCTCCACCCCACCTCCACACACTTAGTAGGTGCAGCACGGCCCCACACCACCACATGCCCTCCGTGGAGGCCCATCACGGCCCCCCACAAAACACGCATCCTCCATGGAGGCCCAGCACGGCCCCCCCACAAAACCACGCATCCTCCATGGAGGCCCAGCACGGCCCCCCCACAAAACACGCATCCTCCATGGAGGCCCAGCACGGCCCCCCCCACAAACCACGCATCCTCCATGGAGGCCCAGCATGGCCCCCACAACCACACACCCCTCATCCATTCTTTACCCACATGCATCCCAGCTAGCCCAGCTGTGGCGCGCTGGGTCCGTGGGCTGACCCAGACGGCTGTTGCTGTGTCTGGGGGGCCACTCCCCTTCCCTCCGCGGGTCACCTGGGAAGCGAGGGGGTCCTGTGGCACTTCCCCTGAAGCACCTGCTGAGAGTAGGTCCCGACACCCACACCTGGCGTGACCTCACTGTGGCCCTGTGATGCCATCCCAGGTGTGACATGCTCGCCGGTTTCTGCCTAAGAGACAAGAACTTTCACGGTTGGGCGACGGTCTCATGATTGGGGCATGTGCCCAGTCCACGGCAATCCTACCACATGGGACTTGGCCCAGGCAGTGCCCAGTCCTCAGACCTCCGCGGTAAGGCAGCCCTGTGGGCTGTGGGACCCCCTGCACCCTCCAGACCCACGTGGGAAGCCACCCCGCCTCCTCCCCCAAATAAGAAACCATTATTTTTTTGGTCACAGCCAGCATTACTCAGGGGTTACTCCTGGCTCTGCACTCAGGGATTTCTCCTGGCTGTGCTCGGGACCCTATGGGATGCCAGGGATCATACCCAGGTCAGCTGCATGCAAGGCAAATGTTTTCCCTGCTGTGCTATCTCTCTGGCCCTTCCACTGTTTTTATCTGGGTGAAAGATGAGAATCCTTGGAAATACCTCCTCAGTTAATGTGACATGGGTTGGAGTTCTGAGTTCTTTTGTTTTGCTTGTTAGGGCCACACCCAGAGGTGCTTAGGGCTTCCTCCTGCTCTCAGAGCTCACTCCTGGCAAGGTGTGGGGTGGGGTCCCTCTGAGGTCTGGGGGATCCAAGCCAGGTTGCCCACAGCAGGGCAAGTGCCTTGACCCGTGTACTGTCTCTCCAGAGCCAAGTGCATGTTTTAAAGGAGGTGTGTGGCCGGTGCTTGGTGAGTGCTGAGTGCTGGGTCATCTTCACCGGTCCTGCCCCGTGACGTGCTCTCTGCCTCGCCTGCGGCTTTTCTCTGGGGGCACCAACTTGTCCCGAGTCAGGTGATCCGCCGTCTAGGTGAGGCCGAGGGTTCAGGATGGGCAGCTGCTGGCCCCGTCAGGTCCCTCCATCTCATCTGTATGATGGAATTTGCCTGTCTCAGGGAGGTGGGGAGCAGTCATGGTCTTAGCGGGGCTTTTCCCCAGCACTCTGGGATAAACCAGTGAGTTTCTGCAGCCAAGCGGCGGTCGGTGTCAGGGTCCTGCGGTGTTGGGCTGCCCGCACTCCTCCCCATGCCCCAGGAGGTCATGGCCACTCCTGGCGGTGCTTGGGGCCTGCAGGGCTGTGCCCAGACGTGTTTGGGGAAACCGCGTGGTGCTGGTGATGCATGAGGCAAGCACCTTTGTGGCAGTTCCGCCTCCTAGTCCCTAACGATGGTGTTTTCCTTGACGCTATGAGCAGCAGCCTCGAGGCCAACCTTTTGTCCCTTACATTGGCTGCTCCTCTCTGGCCGGAGCCATAGCACAGCGAGGAGGGCATTGACCTCGCACGCTGCGACCAACCCGGGTTCAGTCTCCAGCATCCCGCACGGTCCCCTGAGCACAGCCAGGAATAATTCCTGAGTGCGGAGTCAGGAGGAACCCCCGAGCATCGCCAGGTGTGACCAAAAAAAGTAAAACTAAAACAAAAGAGAACTCCGCTTCCTCTTTCTTAATACAGAAAGTTAACAGGCTGTGGAATTTCCCTTTTTACGGGTTCTTTTGCCGAACTTTAGCAGCTAGTCCAGAGAGACGCGAGCATAGTATGTGCCGTCCAGTAAACCGCCTCCCCACCAAATTATGATAGTCTTTGATCTCCTACTGACTTCACAGTGACAAGGCACTTGGCTTAGAGGTAACTAATAAGCCTTGTATAAAAACCTCAGGCACTGTGAGTACATTTAGGTGACTCTAGGTTACCCCAGGTACCATTAGTACATTTAGTTACTCTAGGTTACCCCAGGCACCGTTAGTACGTTTAGTTACTCTAGGTTACCCAGGCACTGTTAGTACATTTAGTTACTCTAGGTTACCCCAGGTACCATTAGTACATTTAGTTACTCTAGGTTACCCCAGGCACCGTTAGTACATTTAGTTGACTCTAGGTTACCCAAGCACCTTTAGTACATTTAGTTACTCTAGGTTACCCCAGGCACCGTTAGTCCATTTAGTTACTCTAGGTTACCCCAGGCACCGTTAGTCCATTTAGTTACTCTAGGTTACCCCAGGCACCGTTAGTCCATTTAGTTACTCTAGGTTACCCCAGGCACCGTTAGTCCATTTAGTTACTCTAGGTTACCCCAGGCACTGTTAGTCCATTTAGTTACTCTAGGTTACCCCAGGTACCGTTAGTACATTTAGGTGACTCTAGGTTACCCCCAGGCACTGTTAGTACACTTACATAACTCTAGGTTACCCCAGGCACTGTTAGTACATTTAGTTACTCTAGGTTACCCCAGGCACCGTTAGTACATTTAGTTACTCTAGGTTACCCCAGGCACCGTTAGTCCGCTTAGTTACTCTAGGTTACCCCAGGTACCATTAGTACATTTAGTTACTCCTAGGTTACCCCAGGCACCGTTAGTACATTTAGTTGACTCTAGGTTACCCAAGCACCTTTAGTACATTTAGTTACTCTAGGTTACCCCAGGCACCGTTAGTCCATTTAGTTACTCTAGGTTACCCCAGGCACCGTTAGTCCATTTAGTTAGCTCTAGGTTACCCCAGGCACCGTTAGTCCATTTAGTTACTCTAGGTTACCCCAGGCACCGTTAGTCCATTTAGTTACTCTAGGTTACCCCAGGCACTGTTAGTCCATTTAGTTACTCTAGGTTACCCCAGGTACCGTTAGTACATTTAGGTGACTCTAGGTTACCCCAGGCACTGTTAGTACACTTACATAACTCTAGGTTACCCCAGGCACCGTTAGTACATTTAGTTACTCTAGGTTACCCCAGGCACCGTTAGTACATTTAGTTACTCTAGGTTACCCCAGGCACCGTTAGTCCGTTTAGTTACTCTAGGTTACCCCAGGTACCATTAGTACATTTAGTTACTCTAGGTTACCCCAGGCACCGTTAGTACATTTAGTTGACTCTAGGTTACCCAAGCACCTTTAGTCCATTTAGTTACTCTAGGTTACCCCAGGCACCGTTAGTCCATTTAGGTGACTCTAGGTTACCCCAGGTACCAGTTAGTACATTTAGGTGACTCTAGGTTACCCCAGGTACCGTTAGTACATTTAGGTGATTCTAGGTTACCCCAGGCCCGTTAGTACACTTATAACTCTAGGTTACCCCAGGTACCATTAGTACATTTAGTTACTCTAGGTTACCCCAGGCACTGTTAGTCCATTTAGTTACTCTAGGTTACCCCAGGCACTGTTAGTCCGCTTAGTTACTCTAGGTTACCCCAGGCACCGTTAGTACATTTAGCTACTCTAGGTTACC